>CM055908.1:49759431-50058503 GCA_029582155.1 Panopea generosa
ACATGGGAGAGAAAAAAAATTAAATATTATATTCATGCAAGAGTTATCTAACATGGATAATGTTGTAGGCTTAATGACTAAAAAATATTGAAGGAAGTATTGTGTGAAGTTTCGATCAAATACATCAAGTGATTTTTGTGATATGAACTTCATGGTAGTTGCACACAAAACTTTAACCAGTATTTTTATGTAAAACATATTTTAAAAAAAACAACTTTAACCAGTATTTCTAAGTAAAACATATTTAAAAAAAATAAAAATAAAAAAAATAAAAAAAAAATAATTATGAAAATAAAAAAAGAATAAATATTTTTCTGAATAAATTAAAAAAAAAAGTACTCAGCATCTGCATTATATTATGTAATGCAGGGCGTTAGTTGTAACTATGATCCAAGAATGAGTGTCCTAGCACTAGTACTTGTAAAAAGGAAAACTTAACGTTGAAGGTAAAAGCAAAATTCAGCATCAAACAAAGTCAATGGACCATGAAATGTAGGTCATACTCAGCATTTGCAGAATAATGTGATGCAGGGTGTTAGTTGTAACTATGATCCAAGTGTGAGTGTCCTAGCACTTGTACTTGTTGAGAAATAGTGTAAAAATGAACTTAACGTTGGAGCTAAATATAAATGGTTGACGCCGCCGCCGTCGACGGAAAAGCAATACCTTAATCTTGTCTCTCCTTCGTCGCAACGAGACAATTAAAAAAATATAAAAAAATAGAATCCTCCCTTCCTCCCCCATTTTAAGAAATTTTGGATGGTAATCTAGCAATTAATTTATAATGGCCTAACACATGCCTTAGTCATTGTTTTTACCTGCTTTGTTTATAAATTTACACCTAATTCTGTGTAAACCCTTACCTGCTTATATTTTTTATATGAGGGTTCTTCGTGGCTGAGTGGTCTATTAGCGCCATCTCAAGATCACTATCCTCTCACCTCTAAGGTTATATACAAGGTTCAAATTACGCTCGGTACAAAACTTTATGTGAGAAAGATTGCTTGTACTTGGGGAAGAACAGTGGTTCTACTCAGATTCATTCTGAGTTCTTAATCTACTTATAAATATATAACCTGAAATGTGTGTTGAAAATGTTGTTAAAAAAATAGAAATAATGTTCATATGGTCTAAATTCACATACTGTGTTTAAACATGTGTTGGTTACAAGTACATGTACTTTGCAGACAGTATAGCTGAATAACAGACATAACTATTGTTTTAAGGCCATGATGAATTAATTGCTAGATTATCATCCCTGTGTGCCCCCAAATTTTCATGCCGCACTGACCCTTTTAATTTTCATAAAAAAATTTTTTTTTAATAAAATGAAAAATAATCCCCACCCCCCTCCCCACCACTACTTACTTGGGATCAGAAATCTAACAATTAATTTATAATGGCCTAAACAAATGGAAAACATTCACTGCTATCTGGAAAACATGCACAAATAAAAGTTCTTTTGTAATGGTAAAATATTTTTTTGTTAGAAAAAAAAAAAATATTGTAACTATTATAATAATTGTAGATATGAACAGATAAGGGAATTAACCACTGATAATTGATATAATATTGAATCACATACCACACTTAGGATACCAAGGTAAAGGTTTCTGTTCAACCTTGAACTCCAACTTGTCCAAGACAACGCCATAACCAAATACCAAATATCTGTCATACATGGCACTAATGTCATGGTTGTCAGTTCATCTGTACTAACGTCACGAGTGAATGAAACTACCCAATTTTCATTTTGGCCAAAGTCAATGACTGTTAAGTTGGAATCAGAACTCTGATCTTCATCTTCTTTTACATTAGAATCCAAATCTATATAGCTGTGGATAATAAAAAAAGTTTTCTCAAATAAGTCACATTATAACTTCAGATCATTCAAGAATTAAAACTTTAGTTTAAACTTATTTATTTTCATTTCTATTGTGAAACAAGTTATTACAACATAAACAAATCATACTCAAAATATTCCTGGGTGAAACCAGCACTAAGCATATGTGGAAAAAGTGTCCTGCTCAAGGACACAACACATAGCCATAGCAGAGGATCAAACCCATGACCCTCCAATCCTGGGTTTGAAGCTCCAACACTGGACCACGCACACCACATGAACAAAAATTCACACATAATACAGAAGCACTTAATGATAAATAATCTTGAGGTATAACCATACACACGTGCCAAGTAACACTCACATACTGTCAAATATGCACAGCAAATCACAACCAAAACTTTTACAGAGTTCAAAGACAAAACATGGTATTTTCACCCTTCAATATGACCCTGGCTTTCAAGGTAGGAACCAAATACAGTATGTTACATACTATCTCAAAGTATACAAGCATGCCCATTTATGCAAAGTTCAATTCCTACAACTGCAAGCAATGTACATTTGTGAACAGCTTGCACCAAAACTTTAACACAAAGTTGAATGAAAATGTGACCTTTTCATTGTGCAATATGACTGTGACTTTAAATTTAAGAGCCCAATATGTTACCTACCGTCTCAGAGTATATTAGCATGCATATTTATGCAAAGTTTCATGCATATAACTGCAAGCCATGAAAACTTATGAACAACTTACATCAAAACTTAACTCAAGTTCGATGCAGATATCAACAACGGGTTTAGTAAAGAACTTCCTATTATTATAGTCAAGTTAAAAATAAAAATTCCATCATATCTGAACACATTTCTATCAAGTTGAATAAATGAATGAATGAATGAATGAATGAATGAATAGGGTTTTACGGTGTACCAACACATTATAGGTTATTTGACACCAATATGAAGGAAGATACCAGGTTCACTCACAGAAACAACAACTTAACATACAGATTAAAAATATACATCATCAAATGAATATGCAGAATCTATTAAGTTGAAACTTATCAATTTTTACTTTGATTGTAAAACAAGTTCTTACAACTTAGACAAATCAAGTCTTCCTTGGTAGAACCAGTACTAAGAATATGCAGAAAAGTGTCTAACTCAAGGACACGTAACCTCACCATGGGGAAGGATTCGATCGAACCCATGACCCTCAGATCATCGCATTATGCAAAAAAATGGAGGTCAAAACTCTACATCATAATTTATGTCCAAAAAGAGAGGTCAAAACAGCGGCACATATGTACTAACCAAGATATATGATGTACACTCAGCCCCCAACACCTGATATAAATTAGAATACTACAATCTTTCATACAAGATACAAGAAAAAATTTAAAAATTTGGTTTATAATGTTTGATAAATTACCTGTCAGTCGCACTCGTGTCATTTGCATTCAGAACGGCAACATCGCTCCGAGGCTTGAAAACAATAAAATGTTATCTTGATAAGATCATTCAGAAAAACAAAGTTGCACTGCACACCAAGTTTGGAGTAGCTAAATAGCTAAAAAAAAATTTGTTTAACGCCAATTTAATATATGGCATTCAACAAGATCATTTTTATCTAACCATGACTGATAAAATAATTGTAAATGTTTATTTGACTGTATAGAAGTCATGTTTGCAAATTTTGGTCTGAAAAAAAATGGTCTCTAAGTGTGTTTTTCAAAGGAGCCTGATCCAGATTGTTGGTCCACTTATCATTTTACAGAGAATGAAGTTGTTGTACTTGCACCATTCAATTATCTAATATGATGACATCTTCAATCTCAGTTTATGCTTGTGAAAATGCATCTACTGATTGATTGATTGATTAATTGAGTGAATATTTAGGGTAATTTTTATGCCTATAAAGGCTAACAGACAATCAGTTAACCTAACCACTGTTGCCTGGAAGGTTAGCCAGTACTCTAGCACACCCCATCACTGCAAGTCGTCAGTGGCGAGAGATGGATGATAATGAGACACAATGTATATCAATCATTGGCAGACACACTGCCAACTAAGCTAACATGTTTTTATATTTATAATAACATAATTGTGTTTCAGTAATGACCATGACGTCAAAAAGCGGGATGTACAATTACATTATTAAAATGGACATGTGCATAATATATTCTTTATCTCCATTTTCCGATACGCAGAGTCATTTGTAGTACTGTTAGCAACGGAGTAATTCGGAGCAGGAGTCACTCCAGGTGTAAACTAGAACTATCACTGAAGGTGATGAATACCCCCGAACGCCGCCATGACAGAAAATGGTTTACCATTGTATGAAGATTTATTAAATTATATCCAATAGTTTTAAAGTTATGCTCCGGACAAGGGAAAATATCAAAGGGCATAACTCTGTAATTAGCAAGAATAGAGTTATGTTTCCTGTACACTGCACTTCCTGTCATTATATTCTACCATTGTATGAAGTTTGATGAAATTCCATCCAGTACTTTAAAAGTAATGCTCCGGACAAGGGAAATATATCAAAGGGCAATAACTCTGTAATTAGCAAGAATAGAGTTATGTTTCTTGTACACTGCACTTCCTCTCATTTTATTCTACCATTGTATGAAGCTTGATGAAATTCCATCCAGTACTTTTCAAGTTATGCTCCGGACAAGAAAAAATATCAAAGGGCAATAACTCTGTAATTAGCAAGAATAGAGTTATGTTTCTTGTACACTGCACTTCCTCTCATTATATTCTACCATTGTATGACATTTGATGAAATTCCATCCAGTACTTTTCAAGTGATGCTCCGGACAAGGAAAATTGCAACGGACAGACCGATTGACCGACAGACCGACCACAGGGTGACTCCAATATATCCCCTCAACTTCATTTGTCGGGGTATAAAAAGAGAAGCCACTACTCCTGTAAAAGTTGAACTACATTTACAAATACAGTCAAATCTGTCTTAGCAAGGGAAGAGGAAAGTGGCCTTTTAAGACAGATTGTTGCTTAATACAGATTATTTTGATCTAAAGGAATAGAAATGGTAAATAGCAAATATGGCTGCTTAAGACAAGTGGCTGCTTAACAGAGGTGACCGATTACACAGGATCCACTGTATTGAACTTGACCTCTATTTTATTATTATACTGGTGCAAACAAAATATTAATTAAATATATAGACCTCTTCCGAAGTTGTTGATCAAAACAGACGGATGAAAGGGACAAACAGGGTAATAGCTAATGTCTCTTCACCATTTCTGGAATGGTGAATGCATTATGAAGGTTGTTCACTCCCACCCTATATGTTAACCCTTTACTTTATATTAACGCCTTTGGACACCTCTAATATAGACGCTTTTGACACCTCTAATAAAAGGCTTTTGAATTATTTGGTGAATTATGTTTATATTAACTGACAGTTACGAGCAATCTGAACTCTTCCTGCACTGTTTTCAAAGGCCTTCTGTGATCGGTATCTATGGAGTAAAGGGTATAAATAAGATAAACAAGAAACAATTTTTATCAAAGGGCAATAACTCTGTAATTAGCAAGAATAGAGTTAGTTTCTTGTACACTGCACTTCCTCTCATTATATTCTACCATTGTATGAAGTTTGATGAAATTCATCCAGTACTTTAAAAGTAATGCTCCAGACAAGGGAAATATATCAAAGGGCAATAACTCTGTAATTAGCAAGAATAGAGTTATGTTTCTTGTACACTGCACTTCCTCTCATTATATTCTACTACTTTATGAAGTTTGATGAAATTCCATCCAGTACTTTAAAAGTAATGCTTCCGGACAAGGGAAATATATCAAAGGGCAATAACTCTGTAATTAGCAAGAATAGAGTTATGTTTCCTGTACACTGCACTTCCTCTCATTATATTCTACCATTGTATGAAGTTTGATGAAATTCCATCTGGTACTTTTCAAGTTAAGCTCCGGACAAGAAAAAATTTATCAAAGGGCAATAACTCTGTAATTAGCAAGAATAGAGTTATGTTTCTTGTACACTGCACTTCCTCTCATTATATTCTACCATTGAATGACGTTTGATGAAATTCCATCCAGTACTTTTCAAGTGATGCTCCGGACAAGGAAAATTGCAACGGACAGACCGACCGACAGACCGACAAACCGACCACAGGGTGACTCCAATATACCCCTAAAAACTTCGTTTGTCGGGGGTATAATTATGATACACCTATATGCACTCAAACACCGGTAGTTAATAATGCGTTTCAGCGAAACTCCATGACAAGAGTATAATGATGGTTATGCATGGTTTGTACTGTATTATACAAACTGACCAGGACAAATATGTGTAGTGACTTTATATTTTGTAATTAATGTCTAATGATCTGTTAAATTCATATGGTTATTCTGCATAAACTGTCAAATAAAGGTCCCAAGGCTTTTACAAGTAATTTAAGGGTAGATAATTTTTAATGTTAAGACCATACTCACAGGTCTGCCACTAGCACTGATTCCAACAGCTACAAGGTACATGTACATGTCAATATCAGTTGTTACATCAAAGGTGATTTTTGAATTTTGATTGTCTACACTAACGCCAATCTCTGTGCCATTGTAAGGCATCCAGGTATGTGTGCAGTCACCTGAAATAATGTTAAGTTGAAAGTAACAACTCATGCAATGGCAAAATAACACAAATAACACAGAATAGTATAATATAACGTTAGCAGCATATCGATTTTTATTCAATTTCTTTCACACCAGAGCAGTGGTTTAGTGGAAGATCAACTGCCTCACATGTGGAATGTCAAAGGGCATCATACCATGTCTGGTGGATAATACTCCATTATTGCAGCTCTCAGAATGATATCCCACATAGATGTAATTGCGATATTACTAAACAATAGCTGTTTGAGGGACAGCGCTCAACTATTTTGATGCTGTTAATAACAACAGCTTTTTAAGGAAATAATTAGTATCAAATGGAAGACATTTAAATCTCAGTGGTGGTGAAGTTAAGCTTTAATTATTACTTATTGTTTAAAGTAAATGAACAAAATAATTCACAAACACTACATGATTTATTTTCATTATCAACAGTTATGTTTTTTTGAAATTAACAAAGTGAATGGATGGCACATATTGCTTTAATATTATTTAATTCAGCATTTGCATTTTTACATTTGTCTTTCTAACTTTAAATTTGAATTTATAAATTCATTGACCACTGCTGACAAATAACTCCAATAGGTGTGACAATACCTAACTTACGGTACACAATGTACATATAAATAATAACCCAGTACTAATAATACTTCAGCTGCATGACTAGAATAATATAAATTGGTCAAACATATCAAGAAATACTAATTTAATATTACAGCATGAATTTAAAATAGAGTGTAAATGATAGTTGAGATGATCTTCTGTTTCAAGATTTGTTTTACATATGCAATACAATTAGGAACTACCTTCAAAACATATGGTAATATACCAGTACTTGTTACTTGTACCAACACATACAGTTTATCAATGCGGATATCCTTCTACATTCTAAGTTGTTCAGTTTTATACATATATATATATAAACACAATATAGGTCTATGCACTAACTTCACCTCAGAGGGCTATAATATCGGTACTAGTTCATATTAACTAATCTATAGTTAAAATAATCTTAAACCAGCATGCACAGTTTATCACAGTTGGACACCCTTTCATAAAAATGAAGAAAACACTTTTATTCCCTAAGGGCAGACCAATAAATAAAGAGGATAAAACTTAAACAAGAGGCCCAAGAGGGCCTGAAGACGCTCTACTGACTAATAGTGGCCATAGAAAATAGGGATAACTTATGCCAAACTAACCCTCCTGACCCTCAAGACAGTGGAACCCAGTCATTGTACAAATCTGAACCTCCTACTTCAAACAATGCTCCTGTGAAGATATAGACAAAATCATTTCCAGTTAAAAAATAAAATATTATAATGACGTGTTCCCTAACTGACAGTGCCATTTTTAACCCTAGGGACACCATTTGAACAAATCTAACAAAACTATAGTTGGTCATCTTTACTACATAAACATTTTGAAAATCTGTTGGGCCGTTCATGAGAAGAAGGTTTTTAAAGTTTCGGACTATTTTTAGTAATGGCAGCCATCTTGAATTTCAGATAAAAAATAATCTTCTGTATAGTCTCCTATGCAAAAGAAACATCCATATGAAGTTTCAGTTTAATTCGCCTAGTGGTTTTAGAAAAGATGAAAAAAAAAGTAATTTTCTGTTTTCTTATGTAAAATTCCAAGTCCCCTTACGGGCCCCTATAAATTTTAAACCCCTAAATTCTTATCTGTAATCAAACCCCTACACATAGGGATAACTTATGCCAAATATGAACAAATCTGACATACCAGTTCATAAGAAAATGATTATAGTAATTCCCAATTTTTACTCTTTTGGCCCCCCCCCCCCCCCCCCCCCCCCCCCCCCCCCCCCCCCCCCCCCCCCCCCCCCCCCCCCCCCCCCCCCCCCCCCCCCCCCCCCTGACCCGTTAAGACAGTGGAACCCAGTCATTTTTACAAATCTGAACCTCCTTCACCAAACAATGCCTCTGTGAAGATATAGGCAAAATCATTTCCATTTTAAAAAAAAAAAAAAAAAAATATTATGACGTGTCCCCTAAATTAACCCTCGAGGCGGGGCCATTTTTAACCGTAGGGATACCATTTGAACAAATCTAACAAAGCTATAGTTGGTCATCATTACCACATAAATATTTTGAAATTGGTTGGGCCGTTCATGAGAAGAAGAAGATTTTTTAAGTTTTCGACTATTTTTAGTTATGGCGGCCATCTTGAATTTCAGATCCAAAAAAAAATCTTCTGTATAGTCTCCTATGCAATAGAAACATCCATGTGAAGTTTCAGTTAAATTGGCCAAGTGGTTTCATAATAAATGAGAAAAAAAGAAAATTTTCTGTTTTCCCATAGTATCCCTATGTAAAATTCTAAGTCCCCTTACAGGACCCTATAAATTTTAACCCCTATATTCTTATCTGCAATTAAACCCCTATACATAGGGATAATTTATGTAAAATATGAACAAATCTGACATACCAGTTCTTATGAAAACGATTTTAGTAATTCCCAATTTTTACCCTTTTGGGGCCCCTTCTGACCCCTTAAGACAGTGGAACCCAGTCATTTATACAAATCTGAACCTCCTTCACCAAACAATGCCTCTGTGAAGATATAGGCAAAATCATTTCCAGTTTAAAAAAAAAAAAAGATAAACTATTTTAATGACATGTGTCCCATAATTGAACCCTCAGGGTGGTGTCCTTTTTAACCCTAGGGACACCATTTGAACAAATCTAACAAAACTAAAGTTGGTCATCATTACCACATAAACATTTTGAAAATCTGTTGGGCCGTTCATGAGAAGAAGATTTTTTAAGTTTTGGACTATTTTTAGTAATGGCTGCCATCTTGAATTTCAGATCGAAAAAAAAAAATCTTCTGTATAGTCTCCTATGCATTAAAAACATCCATGTGAAGTTTCAGTTTAACTGGCCTAGTGGTTTCAGAGAAAGTGCTGCCAACACACTTTGGAGACGACAGACAATGGACAACGCTCCATCACATAAGCACTTCTGGCCTTTGGCCAGTAGAGCTAAAAAAAACCCCACAAAATACCTTAAGATGGGCAAATTTTGCTAAATCATTGTTTTGAACACATTCGAGAGAGAACCACAAACTGACCCTATTTTTCTAACATCTAAGATCAAGGCCGTATACTACAAATTTTAACCTGCTAAACAAAATTTCTAAGTTTAAAAGGGAAATAATTCTGCCAATTTGCAACTAAGAGTTATGATTCTTGAGTCTATTAGTTTCCTAGAGGATGCTGAACACATATGTGAAGTTTCATTCATGTCTAATGATAGGTTGATGAAATAGGAATCAATTCACAAATTTTAACCTGCCAAAATCTCTAAACAAATGTTCTCAGTCCAAAAGTGCCATAACTCTAAAAATGCTACCTAGAATTATGGTTCTCATCTGTGTGCATTCCGTTGCTGATGCTGAACACACATGTTAAGTTTCACTTATATTCAATGATCGGTTGATGAAATATGTACATGCTCGAAAACTTTTACCTGCTAAAAAAATTTAAACTAAATTTTCTAAGTGTAAAAGGGCCATAATTCTGTTAAAATGCAAACCAGAATTATGGTTCTTATCTCTGTGCATTGCATTGATGATGCTGAGCACACAAGTGAAGTTTCATGAGAGAGAGAGAGAGAAGAGAGAGAGAGAGAGAGAGAGAGAGAGAGAGGGAGGGAGGGGAGGGGAGGGGAGGGGAGGGGGGGAGGAGAGAGAGAGAGTTACTAGCATGTTTACTTACAGACATCAGCTGTTATATTAATGTATTCTTTATGGATGGTGCTCATGCTACAGTTTTCATCTTTTATAAGGACATTATATCGGTAACATCCCAAAAAGACTTCATAGTTACTGAAATTAAAAAGTTTACATGTGGAGCCAACAAGAAATGTTTTCACCCTGACACAGAATTACAATTAGAATGAGTCATATGGGAACAACACTAAACAAATTCCTTATTATTTACCCAATTTTTAAATAAAACAGTTGTTTAAGAATTTTCAGTATGTGAAGTGTTCTGAAATGTGGGGGAAAGAAGGACTACAATTTATAACATTCTTATGAACCCTTCAAATTTCATTCTTTTTTAATTTTTTGGTAATTTTTCAATATTTACAATATATGTTACGGATATATTATTGCAATATATTGATAATGACATGTAACTAAATTTTAGCCACAGAAAAACTGTTTCTTACGTGTCTACAAACATTCAAATTTTGTTTCAACTGTCCAAAAAAATGACCAACCCTAAACCCAAGACACTTAAATACCCATTTGTGTGATGTGGCCAATATTAATTTACAACCTATCTGTGGTTGAAAACAAAATGTTTGCTAAATAATCCATGTTTAAGGATTCAACTAGAAATGTGTCCATGGGACACAGATGCCCCTGCTTTGTAACTACATTGTAGATATCAATAAAGACAAATATCAAGTTTCATCAAAATCAGTCCATAAATAAAGATTGGAAACTGCCAGTCAATCAGATCCCAGATCACCTAATTAATATGAGCCAATTCCATTCATTGTTGAACATAACCTGGGTCTTACTGATATAAAGCCAAATATAAATTTTCGTCAAAATCGGTTCATGAATAAAGACTTTAGAGGCTGGAAACTATCAATCAATCAGAGCCCAGAACACCCAATTAATATGCAGGCATTTTGACAGAAATTAGACTTGAACTGTAGTTTATCACCATACATATTTCTACCAAATATGAATCAAATCCATCCAATATTTCAAGAGATATCGAGCAGAAACCAATTTCTTGATATTTGTTAATAATCTAAGTCCAAAAAGGGGCATAACTCCATCAAAAATCTTTAGACCAGAACAAAATACCAACTTGACCTGTGTCACACACCAAATTTGGTTTTAATCTGTTCATTAAAACTAAAGAAATAAGTTGGAGGGAACATATAGTATCACCGCCATCCGTACGTACATCCAATATGTGCATACGGACAGCGGTGATACTATATGTCCCCTCATTAAAAATGGCGGGGGCATAAAAATACTTACACACAATCCTGTGTATGTGAATACCACGACCATTCCACTACACAAACACTTGTTTTCGCAATCTCAAAATATTCTCTTGAGCATGCACTGACATCTGCAACTAAATACAAAAATCTTTTGAGGTCATAGTAAACATATATATTAAGTGTAACATGGTTTCATATCAAAACCGAAGTATTGATGGAACCAACAAATGCTTTCCAAACACAAAAAACATGCTTGATTGAGCAGCACACTGTTTGCAATTGGTAAACAGTGGCTTAGGGAAGACCAATCTAAAAATATATATTTTGTTCTTGCAATCTGCAATTTCACTGTTATTCATGTTCCAAGTCTCTCTAGATTCCGTTCCATACTTTTGAAGATATGTTCTGGACAAGCAAATAAAACCAAAAATAAAGCAAAAAAGGAGAAATAATTATGTCATTATTCAAAATGAGTCATGACTTTTTTTCTGTACTTTCACAAATTGTCTTCTATTTTCATATTTTTAAGCTACGCTCAGATTAAGACCATTATGAATTAATTGCTAGATTATCATCCAAATTTTTCTTAAAAAGGGTGAGGGCTGTAGGCATTTAAATCAGGGGATGGGCAGCGACGATAATCTAGCAATTAATCTATTACAGTCTAAGCAATAACACAAACAACAGTTGTCAGAAGACAACAAAGCTCGCTGATGGGAAAAAACTAATGCAAAGATTAAGATTGGAGGCAAACACCAAAACTTAAACTAAACGCAAAAGTTTAACCTGGATGTCTACAGACGATGCTGCCGCTGCCACGGGGTTATGGCAAATAGCTCTCTTTGACATTCGTCCTGATTAGCTAACTAAAGTAAACAACCAAAGGGGAAAAGATTTTTTTTTCAAGATGGTTCTTCTGTTCTGCACTCCAAACATATCAGATGATAACAAGAAAATCAGTGAATACACCTCTTGACTTCTCATAACTTTGATCACCAACTCAAAGGGATGAAATGCTTTAGATTTTAAATAGAATTTTTATTGTACACACTGTGGATGTGAAAATGAAAAATTTCAGTTTTCTTCTCAATATTTGTTATGCAAAAGGAAAAATTACCTTACAGGGCCCCTATATATCCCAGACCCTTGATTTACAGAATCTACAATCCCTTGCTGACGTAAGGATAAATTATATCATATATGAACAAGCTTGACAGAAAGGTTATTGAGAGGAAGTTTATCAAAATTCCCAATTTTAACTATATTGCCCCCACCTCTAACTGAAATCCATCCTCTATATTGAACAAAATTAATGTACTTTTCTAACACAAATGTACAAAAAATAAGAATTTTCCATTTCCATATATGTTATGTATCCATGAATATCAAGAGCAGACATGCAATTTCATGTTTTTTTTTTACATTAAAGCATGACCTTGACCAGCATAACCTTGACCTTGACATCTGATGTAATGGTCTGGGTATTTCAACAGTTAAATGCAGGTGAAATATCATCATGACATGCTGATGACTTGTCTCAAGCTATTTTAAAATCCCTAAATTAAGACAAAGTTACAGATCAATTGTTGATAATCTCAAACAGATTAAAAGGGTTGTCATACATACTAAAAGTGTGACTTTGACCTTTGAGGTACGGGTCTAGGTCTTACTTATGACACGTTGTCATGTTATCTTGATAAACTGAGTGACAAATTCACAGACCAGACACACAATATCAAACAAATTGAAAGTGTGACCTTGACCTTTGAGGAAAGGTTCTGAGTCTTACATGCAACACTTAATTATGTCATGTTGATCAACTCAGCCAAGTGTTTTTAAAATTTATCCATTGATGACAAAGTTATAGACAGGATAAGAAACCTCAAAATGACTGAAAGTGTTGTCAAACAAAGTTAACTTGTGACCTTGACCTTTGAAGGGGTAATCTGGGTGTAACTGGTGACAAATCCTCATATCATGTTGCTCATTTGTAGCTAGTATAAACAATATCCAACTATGCATGACAAAGTTACAGGACAGACACGAAATTTCACACAGACTGAAAGTGTTGTCAAACAAACGCAAAGTGTGACCTTGACCTTTGAGGTAAACATGTCGGCCTTACACGTGACACTTGTAATGTCATGCTATGAATTGAGCCAAATTTTTTAAATTTATCCATAGGGGAAAACGTTTCAGACTGGACATGTTATGCTGATCATTTGTAGCTAGTATTAACAAAATCCATCTATGCATGACAAAGTTACAGGCCAGACACAAAATCTCAAACAGACTGAAAGTGTTGTCAAACAAACTCAAAGTGTGACCTTGACTTTTAAGGTACGGGTGTGAGTCTTACTGGTAACACATTGCCATGTTATGTTGAGCATTTGTAGCAAGTATCATTAAAATTCATTTATGCATGACAAAGGGAGGCATAAAAATAATTTCTCCCAAATGGATGAAATAATGAGAATTTTAAATCCAAATATGAACAAATATGACTGGTAAATTCTTATGAAAACAATTTTTGTTATTCCCAATTTTTACCATTTTGGGGCCCCTACAGTCCCCTTAAGACAGTGTAACCCAGGTATTTTCACGAACCTCATTGACCAAACAATACTTCTGTGAAAATAAAGGCAAAACAAGGTTTTTTAAAAAAAAAAAATGTTTATTATAATGATGTGTCCCCCATTTTTAAATTTAGCGTGTCATTTTTTCCCAAGGGACACCATTTGAACAAATCTAATAGAACTTGTTGAATATCATTACTACATAAATATTTTCAAAATTTGTTGGATGGTCCATGAGAAGAAGATTTTTTAAGCTTTGGATTATTTTAAGTAATGGTGGCCATCTTGAATTTCAGATAAAAAAAATCTTCTGTATAGTCTTCTATGCAATAGTAACTTCCATGTGAATTTTAATTGGCCTAGTGGTTTCAGAGAAAGTGCAGCTAACATACGACAAACAACGTACAATGTGCTATCACATAAGCTCTTCTGGTCGGTATCTAGTACAGCTAAAAACTAAAATATCCTGTCTTATCCTAATGACTTTCAATAACTGTTTTATTGGAAAATAGAAGGATAAAACTGACTGTTTGTAAGATACAAAATTATATATACAGATAGGTTTAATGAATGACTCACATCATGGATGTTAATAAATGTATATGTTCTTACATGATAAACTGGTAAAACAACAATATATATAAATTACCACATGGAGGTAGATGTGTTATTGTAGAAGGTTGAGAAAGCATATTCAGCCAATTTTGACGGATCCTTTTCATCCTTTCCGCATTTCGGTATCGTTTCATTTGCTGAGAAACATCTGCGGAAGCTAAAGAAAAAAAATAGTGTTAACATTTTTATTTATTAATTTTGAACAACATAGCTTTATAATTATGAACATTATGCAATATTCACAAAAAGCAAGAGATCCAGGCTGGCTTGAGGATACTATACTTGTGTGTATTTGACATAGCATTTTTTCGAACTTCAGTTTTTTTTTCAAAATTAGCAATAATAAAATCAGATCTATATAAAAAACAAGAAATGTCACTGGTTAGTATCACATGCCCCCCGAATGGTCTATGAAAAATACAATATATGTTATAATAGGTAGCGATGTATCCATGAATATCAAGAGTAATGGACTGACATTTCAGACAAGACATGCAGACCTTGACATTCTGATGTAAAACCCCTCCATGTAAGTCAAAGTTATAGACCAGACCTGAAATATCAAACACACTGATAGTGTGACCTTGAGGTAAGGTTCTGGGACTTAACATGACACATCATCATGTCATGTTGATCAATTGATAAATTGAGCAAGTGTTTTTAAAATCCATCCATGTATGATAAAGTTACAGGACAGACTTGAAATCTCAAACAGACTCAAAGTATTGTTATACAAACTAAAAGTGTGAGTGTGACCTTGACCTATGAGGTACTGGTCTGGGTCTTATGTTTAACAGGTTATCATGTCTACTTGTTCAATA
Source organism: Panopea generosa (assembly GCA_029582155.1). NCBI lineage: Eukaryota > Metazoa > Mollusca > Bivalvia > Adapedonta > Hiatellidae > Panopea > Panopea generosa. The sequence continues at coordinate 49,774,943 of CM055908.1, forward strand.
GAACCAAGTTAAAGACAAAGTTACAGACCAGACACGCAATATCAAACAAATTGAAAGTGTCACCTTGACTGTTGAGCAAAGGTTTTGGGTCTTACATGTGACACATTGTAATGTCATGTTGATCAACTGAGCAAAGTGTTTTTGAAATTTATCCATAAGTGACAAAGTTACATACCAAACAGACTGAAAATGTCAAAGTTAAATTGTGACCTTGACCTTTACAGTTGGATTCTGGGTATTAAGTGTGACACATTGTCATGCTTTGTTGATCATTTTTAGCAAGTATTTATAAAATCTATCTATGCATGACAAAGTTACAGGCCAGACACTTAATCCAACACAGACTCAAAGTGTTGTCAAACAAACTGAAAGTGTGACCCTGACCTTTGACCTTTATATGCAAGTCAGACGGACCTGATTAGCTCAGTCAGTAGTGCATCTGTCTATCAATCAAGGGGTTCAAATCCCCAACCTGTCAGTCTCCGTGATGACACTGTGTCATTAATTTTGCTTATCAATGATGGTTCAAGTGGAAATGTTATCAGTTACTTGCAAAGATGTGTGTGCTTGAGTTCACAGGATAAATGATCATCTTTCAGCCCTTGATAGCATAAAAATGATGCTAAAAATTCCAACAAATCTACATGGTATACATAGGAAAAGGTTTTAAGACATTCACAATACTGTACTCTTATTTTTTCAATTCTTTTCAACCATTTCTTATGGTCTGTATGAGAGGAACACTATGGGTCTTGTGTGTAAATATAAACATACCTGCAGAAATCATTATAAGTTGGTCCTAGTTCAGGGTTACACCACAAAAATCCAATTACTAATCTTTTATCATCACAACTTACATCTGAAAGAAAAATATGGAAAAAAATTTTATAATCAATAAGGTTTGTAAATAAAGTTTAACTTTACTTTGAAAGAGTCATTAATTGGAGAGGGTCCTCCGTGGCCAAGTGGTCCAAGGTGTCGTCTTAAGACCACTTACCTCTCACCACTAAGGTCTTAGGTTAGAGTACTGCTCGCTCCAAAAACTTTATGTGAGAAAGTTTCCAGTTACTTGCAGAAGGATAGTGACTCTACTCAGATTGACTCAATCTGAGGTCTTCCTCCACCAGTAAAACTGGATATGCCATATATAACCTGAAATGTGTTAAAAATGGTATTAAACCCATTAATTGGACACAAAGAAAGCTTAAATCAATTTTACTCATGGTCACACTGTAATAATACATGTTTAATAACCAAATACTTATCCTCAAATGTGACTTTCATTCTGAAACATCTTATTGAGAAATCACAGTTTTTACAAAATTTAATACATCAGTGTAATGCTCGGTTTGGAAATGTGAGTGAACCTATCCTTAAAATAGAAACTGTTACTTGAAATTGTTTCTACCTGTATCCATCAACAACTGATTAAAAATATGAACATAAATCTGTGATAAAGGAGGCCTGTTAAGCATTAACTTGAGTTCTGCCCCTTTTCAAAATAGAAACAAATGTATGGGTCTGAAAACTTACTGAGGAATTCTAAATTCATTTTTCCATCATATAATTTTCTCAAAAACAGTGCCAAGCAAAAATGTATCAAAATTACCATCTACCCCTCTAAATTTTATATTGTTAAGTAACTTACTCAATTAGAAATATAATTAATTCTTTTTTAAAGTCTTATTTATATACTGCTATACCAATGTTCAAGTTCAACAATGTTTATTGACTGTGTCAACAAATGTGTTCTTTTGTTTGTTTCTATTATTTAAAAATCATTATAGCAAAGACAACATAATACCATCTATCTTTAGATACTTGCCCAAAAACACGAACAGTTAAACCGAGACTGAGCTCAAAATATTGTTAAAGTCTATATCATGGTCCTAAGCAGTAAAATTTAGTTTAAACCCCTGGCAAATAAGAAACATGATCTTCTTTAAAACATTTGAGTTTGTCTACTCATTTAAGTAACTACAGCCACATGATTAACTGATTATCACCTGTACCCCATTTGCAATGCAAATCTTATAGGTTATCTCCCCAAAACAACCGTAATCTAGTTTCATTGAAGCATACTAAGGCATGCCTTAATTTGTCTGCTTTTGTAGTTTGAATGTTTTCCTTTCCACTTTCAATATATTGTCATTTGTTCTGCACATGTGCACCATATTGCAATAGATTAGATTGGGTACTCAACAGAATCTGTTAAAAAAGATATTATTAATATAAAAGGAATTTCATTTTATATATTTAATATATCTGTGAAAATATTTCAAAACTACCAACCACTTGGACATAATCCTGAATTTCAAAGTTTGTGTCAGAGTTTGTGTTCATTTCACATGTAAAAACGCTTCCTTTTTGGCCTTCCTCAGGTGCAGGGTGAAACAGAAAAAAGACCTGTTCCAAGGTGAATGAATGGTTGATTGGCTGGATAACCTTTTTGCCAGCCGTATGTTCATACATGTGAACCTTTTTGGAAAGCAATGAGGAAAACATTTTTTTTTACACCTAGCATTCTAACTTCCTTATAAGTCTTAACAAGTGCTTATGTAGATAAATATTCGCTTTGATCCCACGATTTTCCCATCCAACAAAAAAAACACGGTAAATACAGGAAAATAACCTAATGTTTAAACTGAGATTAGAAAGTTGCGCATGCACGCCTCAATAACTTATAAAAAATATGGCAAACGATTCGCGATGAATAGATTCCTTGGAGATTCAACAAGTTTCCTCGTGTTAAAACTAATTGCCGAGGAACATTCAATGTCTGATTGCAAAGGATTTAATAATTATAATTGCGTTGAAAAGAATAAATACTGTAACAATTTCAGAAACGATTTTGTGTCATTTCTTTTTCACAGTTTTTCAGATTGTTTATTTTTGGTCCACTTAGAATTTCAAGTCGCACTTTTCTAAAAGTTTTGTCTTTGATATACAGTTTTATATATTGGTTTTCACCCGATACTTGGAGCACCCAAACCATCTCTAAAACGACAGTCGGTGAAATTTTTTAATTTTTTTTTTTGGAAAAAAAAATATACGGTCGGGAAACCGTAAACACAACATTTATTTTTTTAGACCTTAGTATAAACTAAATGACAGTAATACCACTGACCATCCACTAATAACTGGCAAAGTTTGTTACATAAAGTTTCTTAACCAGTCTCAGCACTCGAGTCCATGATCTCAGTCAGGAAAGGAAAGTGATCTGGATACCACAGAGGACACCTTGCAAATGAGAGAGACTTAAAAACACTAGGAGTCTTGTCTTACCGTCCATACAAACATGTCCACAACCATTGCTGCAGCATTTCTGTAATTCGGTGCAGTTTTGACATTTTTCATCACAGGTACCAATACGATCTTCCACAACCGGACAGTTACCATCTTCCAACATCACTGAAAATGTATATGTATAATGTATACCACACAGTTTAGGATTTATCACAAAACGAATTATACTATTTCATTTTAATGTCAAAGACTATTCAGTCTGTTTTCTAGGTAGAAAAATTACTGGGTGTTGGTTTTGTGAGGATATAGAATCAAACCTGGTGTCAAGCTTCCAACCTCTGATGTGAGAGCCTTGTACCCTATCCGCCATACTACTGCTCCATTAAGATTACAAATATGAAAATATCTGTATGCTGTGGCACTACCTCACTTTCTGTACCCGCACTGCCCACTGCAAAGGTTTGTCACCACAAACTAGTATTACAGTAATATTGTATATCTCAAACTATTGCCCCAGTATTGGAACATTGGCCAAACCTACTTCCCATACTTACTGTCACACTGAGGCATCATATATGTTGATCTGATATAGCTCATATAGCCCTGCACATAGCCAGCCATTTCTATTTAACAGTCATACTTACTGTCACACTGAGGCATCTTATACATTGATCTGATACAGCTCATATAACCCTGCACATAGCCAGCCACTTCTATTTGACAGTCATACTAACTTTCACACTGAGGCATTGTATACATTGATCCGATATAGCTCATAAAACCCTGCACATAGCCAGCCACTTCTATTTGACAGTCATACTTACTGTCACACTGAGGCATTGTATACATTGATTTGATATAGCTCATATAGCCCTGCACATTGCCATCCACTTCTATTTGACAGTCATGCTTACTGTCACACTGAGGCATCGTATACATTGATCCGATATAGTCCATATAACCTTGCTCATTGCCAGCCACTTCTATTTGACAGTCATACTTGCTGTCACACTGAGGCATTATATACATCGATCAGATATAGCTCATATAGCCATACACAGTCAGCCACTCCTATTTGACAGTCATACTTACTGTCACATTGTGGCATCTTATACATTGATCTGATATAGCTCATATAGCCCTGCACATAGCCAGCCATTTCTATTTGACAGTCATACTTACTGTCACATTGTGGCATCTTCCACATTGATCTGATATAGCTCATATAGCCCTGCACATTGCCAGCTACTTCTATTTGACAGTCATACTTATTGTCACATTGTGGCATCTTATACAGTGATCTGATATAGCTCATATAGCCTTGCACATTGCCAGCCACTTCTATTTGACAGTCATACTTACTGTCACACTGAGGCATCGGTTACATTGATCTGATATAGCTCATATAGCCCTACACAGTCAGCCACTCCTATTTGACAGTCATACTTACTGTCACACTGGGGCATTGTAAACATCGATCAGATATAGCCCTGCACATAGCCAGCCATTTCTATTTGACAGTCATACTTACTGTCACACTGAGGCATTGTATACATTGATCTGATATAGCTCATATTACCCTGCACATTGCCAGCCACTTTTATTTGACAGTCATACTTACTGTCACACTGAGGCATTGTATACATTGATCTGATATAGCTCATATAGCCCTGCACATAGCCAGCCACTTCTATTTGACAGTCATACTTACTGTCACACTGAGGCATTGTATACATTGATCTGATATAGCTCGTACTACCCTACACATAGCCAGTCACTTCTATTTGACAGTCATATTTACTGTCACATTGAGGCATTGTAAATGTTGATCCGATTTAGCTCATATAGCCATACACATAGCCAGCCACTTCTATTTGACAGTCATACTTACTGTCACACTGAGACATCGTATACATTGATCTGATATAGTCCATATAGCCATGCACATAGCCAGCCACTTCTATTTGACAGTCATACTTACTGTCACACCGAGGCATTGTAAACATTGATCTGATATAGCTCATATAGCCCTGCACATTGCCAGCCACTTCTATTTGACAGTCATACTTACTGTGACAGTGATCATATACATTGATCTGATATAGCTCATATAACCCTGCACATTGCCAGCCACTTCTATTTGACAGTCATACTTACTGTCACACTGAGGCAATGTATACATTGATCTGATAAAGCTCATATAGCCCTGCACATAGCCAGCCACTTTTATTTGACAGTCATACTTACTGTCAGACTGAAGCATTGTATACATTGATCTGATATAGCTCATATAGCCCTGCACATAGCCTGCCACTTCTATTTGACAGTCATACTTACTGTCACACTGAGGCATCGGTTACATCGATCTGATATAGTCCATATAGCCCTGCACATAGCCAGCCACTTCTATTTGAGTCATACCTACTGTCACATTGTGGCATCGTATACATCGATCCGATATAGCTCATATAGCCCTGCACATAGCCAGCCACTTCTATTTGACAGTCATACTTACTGTCACACTGAGGCATTGTATACATTGATCTGATATAGCTCATATTACCCTACACATAGCCAGTCACTTCTATTTGACAGTCATATTTACTGTCACATTGAGGCATTGTAAAATGTTGATCCGATTTAGCTCATTTAGCCATGCACATAGCCAGCCACTTTATTTGACAGTCATACTTACTGTCACACTGAGACATCGTATACATTGATCTGATATAGCTCATATTACCCTACACATAGCCAGTCACTTCTATTTGACAGTCATACTTACTGTCACATTGAGGCATTGTAAATGTTGATCAGATATAGCTCATATAGCCATACACATAGCCAGCCACTTCTATTTGACAGTCATACTTACTGTCACACTGAGACATCGTATACATTGATCTGATATAGCTCATATTACCCTACACATAGCCAGTCACTTCTATTTGACAGTCATACTTACTGTCACATTGAGGCATTGTAAATGTTGATCCGATATAGCTCATATAGCCCTGCACATAGCCAGCCACTTCTATTTGACAGTCATACTTACTGTCACACTGAGGCATTGTATACATTGATCTGATATAGCTCATATTACCCTGCACATAGCCAGCCACTTCTATCTGACAGTCATACTTACTGTCACATTGAGGCATTGTAAATATTGATCCGATTTAGCTCATATAGCCATACACATAGCCAGCCACTTCTATTTGACAGTCATACTTACTGTCACACTGAGACATCGTATACATTGATCTGATATAGCTCATATTACCCTACACATAGCCAGTCACTTCTATTTGACAGTCATACTTACTGTCACACTGAGGCATTGTATACATTGATCTGATATAGCTCATATTACCCTACACATAGCCAGTCACTTCTATTTGACAGTCATACTTACTGTCACACTGAGACATCGTATACATTGATCTGATATAGCTCATATAGCCATACACATAGCCAGCCACTTCTATTTGACAGTCATACTTACTGTCACACTGAGACATCGTATACATTGATCTGATATAGCTCATATTACCCTACACATAGCCAGTCACTTCTATTTGACAGTCATACTTACTGTCACATTGAGGCATTGTAAATGTTGATCCGATATAGCTCATATAGCCCTGCACATAGCCAGCCACTTCTATTTGACAGTCATACTTACTGTCACACTGAGGCATTGTATACATTGATCTGATATAGCTCATATTACCCTGCACATAGCCAGCCACTTCTATTTGACAGTCATACTTACTGTCACACTGAGGCATTGTATACATTGATCCGATTTAGTCCATATAACCCTCTACATTGCCAGCCACTTCTATTTGACAGTCATACTTACTGTCACACTGAGGCATTGTATACATTGATCCGATATAGTCCATATAGCCCTGCACATAGCCAGCCACTTCTAATTGACAGTCTCTTTCATGGAAACATTCACCAATTTTTTCCATGCCTTCCCTCAAAGCTCTTTGATATAAAAAAAAAATAATTTATTATAGTCCTCCATATTCTAACTATTTTTCAAGTAAATAATATGTTTCAAGTGACATCATGTAGCTATTTTGGAAAATCTTAACTGTGTGGTATTGTACATATTTATTGACAAGTTTTATCTTTTTATTGTCCAACACAAACAATTACAGAAATAATCTGGAGCTTTCATCCGTGTGTTGAGGACTTCATTGGCCGACTGATCAAGAGATCAATTGGGTATGAAGGCCATGTTCGCAAATCCCTTTTCAATATATTTATTTAGCATGTCTAAGTATATACCCTTATGGCAACATAGGCTCCATGTTTAAATATAGATGTATATACTAGAAATAATTAAGTGCGGAAAATATATGTGTTTTTTGCCAATTTTTCAATTTTGAAAACATTCTGATGCACTTTCTTTAACATATCAAATTACATTTTAATTTATATTAATGCTACAACAAACTAATGCAGCTATATCAAACATGAGAATGTTATTGACTGTATATATAGTTCTGTGTGTATTCATTTTTATTTAGAACTCTTAAACACGTCTTGATCTCATCAAGAACGTTATTATTCAGACTATAGATTGTTTTCTAGATTTGTATTTTACATCTTAGGTGAAAACTTTCATTATGTCACTTTGGATTTAATAAATGATAAATATGGTAAAGATTTAAAAACAAAACATCAAGTCATCTTAATTAAAAATGTTGTGAATTATATTATATAATTCCTGAAGAGACACATTAATTACCAATGCATATATACATCAAACACAAAATCGCTGGATACGGATTAATGAGCATTAAAACAACAAGAGAGGTGGTATGTTCTAATATAATATATAAACTAAGACTAAAATAAAATTAACTGGGAGCTCTAGAGGAATTTGGGTGGCCAGGTGGGTAAATTTAAAAATGTTGACTCGAAAAAATACCACATCAAGTATCCTTGAATTTGCAGAACTGAGAAATGACTGGTTACCGCGTTCTATAATTATCTGGGTCAAGGGCACTTTGCCTGGAAACCAAAATATAAATGGCGACACCGAATAATATTCTGTACAATATAACGACCAGATTAGAACATAAATCCTCATACATAAAATACTTTATCATATGTATAGGCTACTTTTACTCATTACAAAACCTTTTGACTTACAGCATATTTCAACTATATCATACAGGCGTCATCAGAGTGTGCATGATCAGTAATGTTAATGTCAAAATTCAGATTTTGGAATTAACATAATTCTAATCAAACACAATAATTATATTATATTATTTTAAAATACACAACATACAGTATAAGCCAGGTATTAATAAACTCACTAACAAAAGCAAGAAAAAAATCAAACATATCACATAACTTGGGAGAGATGACTTTCATTTATAACTAGTCAAACCATCTTAAGCAGACAGTCAAGAGAAGAGCAAAAGTGGCATTTTAAGACAGGTTGTTGTTTAATATGGATTAAATTGCTCTGAAATCATAGAAATGGGAAATAGCAGATGTGGCTGCTCAATAGAAGTTACCACTTACACAGGTTTGACTGTATTTGACTTTTGCAGTATACTTACAGGCATTTTCCTTGATTAGAGATTTTTGGCGACTGTAGAACCAATATGATATTGTAAGCAACAAGATTACATTCCTCTGTTTTTCGTTCCAACACATTTTGGCATGACTCTACAAGAGATAAAAAAGTGTGAGCAAAGCATAATTGTTTTAATCTGCGAGTATATTATTAAGTGAGAAATATGATTCCACAATTATAAGGTTGATGTGAAATTTCATTGCAATCACACCAAAAGATCAAACAATGCAAATGGGACTCAAAGTCCAAGAACTACTGGCAAATATAACTGTTTTAACCTTGAGCCACGAATTATTCTATTTTATTCTATCTATCCCAGTACCTTATATCTCCTGAATCAGGTCTATTAACCAACAATATAAATTAAAGGCCTCAAAGGCCTGAAGGAAGCCTCGCTGTTTGTGTTAATTCGAAAATGTAAGTTTGGGAAATTTGAAAACTTAGTTAGATTTCTAATATGTTAAGTAAGAAGGCAATTCCTTGGGATTTTGAAAAGAATTTGGCGTGTTTGATATTTCTTTTGTGGATCTGTATAAATAATCTTCTGCATACACTACAAATAATCATCTGCATACAATACAGAGTCCATATCAATACTTTTCCAACAGTAGCTATCAAATGGTTTTAATAATGGATTTGCAAAATATGCTAAACAACATGGTACACACCATCTTCCCTGTGAAAATTGACTGAATTTTTGATGACCTTGGTGAAAATATCCATTTACAGGAAATTTTGTAAACTGGTAACATGGTGGTCCAGGATTCCTTTCCACATTTCCACATAAAAGTTATCAACATGAACAACCTATATGAAAGCTTGACAAACAAACCTTCATATTCTGACATTTGACTTTTTGCTTCCCAAAAAAACTACCAATTTTACATTCCATTGATCAAGTTTCATCTGAACAGTTAAGTTGATATGATGAGGACAAGAAGTATTATATACAATTATATTGTAACTGGACAGTAGAGTTGATAACATGAGGACCAGATGTTTTATATACTACTATATTGTAACATTTTCAAAGTTCTGGACAGTAGAGCTAGTAACATGAGGACTTGATGTATTATATACTATATTGTAACATTTCAAACTTCTGGACAGTAGAGTTGATAACATGAGGACTTGATGTATTATATACAATTATATTGTAACATTTCAAAGTTCTGAACAGTAGAGATGACGAGGACCAGATGTATTATATACAACTATATTGTAACTTTTCAAAGTTCTTCACAGTACAGATGATAACATGAGGACCAGATGTATTATATACTACTATATTGTAACATTTTCAAAGTTCTGGACAGTAGAGATGATAACATGAGGACCAGATGTATTATATACAACTATATTGTAACATTTCAAAGTTCTGGACAGTAGAGATGATATCATAAGGACCAGATGTTTTATATACTACTATATTGTAAAATTTTCAAAGTTCTGGACATTAGAGTTAATATCATGAGGACTTGATGTACTATATACAACTATATTGTAACATTTCAAAGTTCTAGACAGTAAAGTTGATATCATGAGGACTTGATGTACTATATACAATTATATTGTAACATTTCAAAGTTCTTTACAGTACAGATGATAACATGAGGACCAGATGTATTATATACTACTATATTGCAACATTTTCAAAGTTCTGAACAGTAGAGATGACGAGGACCAGATGTATTATATACAACTATATTGTAACTTTTCAAAGTTCTTCACAGTACAGATGATAACATGAGGACCAGATGTATTATATACTACTATATTGTAACATTTTCAAAGTTCTGGACAGTAGAGATGATAACATGAGGACCAGATGTATTATATACTACTATATTGTAACATTTCAAAGTTCTGGACAGTAGAGTTGATAACATGAGGACCAGATGTATTATATACAACTATATTGTAACATTTCAAAGTTCTTGACAGTACAGATGATAACATGAGGACCAGATGTATTATTACTACTATATTGCAACATTTTCAAAGTTCTGAACAGTAGAGATGATAACATGAGGACCAGATGTATTATATACAACTATATTGTAACATTTTCAAAGTTGTGGACAGTAGAGATGATATCATGAGAACCAGATGTATTACATACAACTATATTGTAACATTTCAGAGTTCTGGACAGTAGAGATGATATCACGAGGACCAGATGTATATATACAACTATATTGTAACATTTCAAAGTTCTGGACAGTAGAGATGATATCATGAGGACCAGATGAATTATTTACATCTACATTGTAACATTTCAAAGTTTTAGAAGTAGAGATGATATCATGAGGACCAGATGTATTATATAACTATATTGTAACATTTCAAAGTTTTGGACAGTAGAGTTGATAACATGAGGACCAGATGTATTATATAGAACTATATTGAAACATTTCAAGTTCTGGACAGTAGAGATGATATAATGAGAACCAGATGTATTATATACAACTATATTGCAACATTTCAAAGTTCTGAACAGTAGAGATGATAACATGAGGACCAGATGAATTATATACAACTATATTGTAACATTTCAAAGATCTGGACAGTAGAGATAATATCATGAGGACCAGATATATTATATACAACTATATACTGTAACATTTCAAAGATTCTGGACAGTAGAGATAATATCACGAGGACCAGATATATTATATACAACTATACTGTAACATTTCAAAGTTCTGGACAGTAGAGATGATATCAAGAGGACCAGATGTACAATATTATATACAACTATATTGTAACAATCATAGTTCTGGACAGTAGAGATGATATTATGAGGACCATATGTTTTTATATACAACTAGATTGTAATATTTCAAAGTTCCTGGACAGTAGAGATGATATCATGAGGACCAGATGAATTATTTACAACTATATTGTAACATTTCAAAGTTTTAGAAAGTAGAGATGATATCACGAGGACCAGATGTATTATATACAACTATATTGTAACATTTCAGAGTTCTGGACAGTAGAGATGATATCACAAGGACCAGATGTTTTATATACAACTATATTGTAATATTTCAAAGTTCTGGACAGTAGAGATGATATCATTGAGGACCAGATGAATTATTTACAACTATATTGTTACATTTCAAAGTTTTAGAAAGTAGAGATGATATCATGAGGACCAGATGTTTTATATACAACTATATTGTAACATTTCAAAGTTATGGACAGTAGAGTTGATAACATGAGGACCAGACGTATTATATACAACTATATTGTGACATTTCAAAGTTCTGGAAAGTAGAGATGATATCATGAGGACCAGATGTATTATATACAATTATATTGTAACATTTCAAAGTTCTGGACATTAGAGATGATAACATAAACCAGATGTTTTATATACTACTATATTGTAACATTTCAAAATTCTGGACAGTACAGATGATATCATGATGACCAGATATATTATATACAACTATATACTGTAACATTTCAAAGTTCTGAACAGTAGAAACATGAGTACCAGATGTATTATATACAACTATACTGTAACATTTCAAAGTTCTGGACAGTAGAGATGATATCATGAGGACCAGATATTGTATTTACTACTATATTGTAACATTTCAAAGTTCTAGACAGTAAAGATGATATCAAGAGGACTTAATGTATTATATACAACTATACTGTAACATTTTCAAAGTTCTGAACAGTAGAAACATGAGGACCAGATGTATTATATACAACTATATTGTAACATTTCAAAATTTTGGACAGTAGAGATGATATCATGAGGACTTAATGTATTTTATATAACTATATTGTAACATTTCAAAGTTCAGAACAGTAAAGATGATATCATGAGGACCAGATGAATTATATACAACTATATTGTAACAGTTCAAAGATCTGGACAGTAGAGATAATATCATAAGGAACAGATGTACCGTATTATATACAACTTTATTGTAACATTTCAAAGTTCTGGACAGTAGAGATGATATCATGAGGACCAGATATATTATATACAACTATATTGTAACATTTCAAAGTTCTGGACAGTAAAGATGATATCATGAGGACTTGATGTATTATATACAACTTTATTGAAACATTTTCAAAGTTCTGAACAGTAGAAACATGAGGACCAGATGTATTATATACAACTATATTGTAACATTTCAAAGTTCTGGACAGTAGAGATGATATCATGAGGACTTAATGTATTATGCATAACTATATTGTAACATTTCAAAGTTCACAACAGTAGAGATGAAATCATGAGGACCAGATGAATTATATACAACTATATTGCAACATTTCAAAGATCTGGACAGTAGAGATAATATCATGAGGACTTAATGTATTATGCATAACTATATTGTAACATTTCAAAGTTCACAACAGTAGAGATGATATCATGAGGACTTCATGTATTTTGCATAACTATATTGTAACATTTTAAAGTTTTGGACAGTAGAGCTGATTACATGAGGACCAGATGTATTATATACAACTATATTGTAACATTTCACAGTTTTGAACAGTATACTACTATATATCGCAATTTTTACCTTTTTTTGACCCCTCCTGACCCCTTAAGACAGTCAAACACAGTCAATCTTACAACTCTGAACCTCCTTAAATGCTTCTGTGAAAATATAGGCAAAATCAGTTCCTTTTTAAAAATTATTGTTTATTGTAATTAAACCCTCGAGGCCGGGTCATTTTAAACCCAAGGGACACCATTTGAACAAATGTAATAGACATATAGTTGGTTAACATTACAACATTTTTTAGTGAAGTGCATGGTCTAGTGGTAGAGCACCGAACCCATGAATGGAGGGTTGTGGGTTCGATCCTTCGCCACGGCTATGTGTGGTGTCCTTGAGCAAGACAGTTTTCCGCATATGCTTAGTACTGGTTCTAACCAGAAAGACTTTGAAGCGTGATTTGCCTAAGTTGTGAGAACTTGTTTCACAATCAAAGTAAAATAAATATGTTTAAACTAAACCTTGAATTCCAGATTGAAAAAAAAATTCTGTATTCTCTCCTATGTATTAGAAGCATCCAGGTTTAGTTTGAATTTAATTGGTCTAGTGGTTTCAGAGAAAGTGCTGCTAACAAACAACAGACAACGTATGACAAATGACGGACAATGCACCATCGCATTATCCCTTCTGGCCTATGTCCAGTAGAGCTAATTATATATAAATCCGACTGGAAAGTTCCAAGAATATTCACCAGTCCAGTGTTGTTTTTTGATGATGTATATCAAATTTCAATTAAATTGCATGGAAGGAGGAGTTTAAGACATGAAAATGCACAACTGTATGATACACTCTGTATTTCCACTTACCCTTGTCTGCTTCATGAATGCCAACTACACCCACACCGACACGGGAAGCTGTGTCATTAACTTTTGGGGTAAACAATTCAATTGGTAAATCAGATAGTGTTTCGCATGTGACTTCAACGCTCCCTTCCCTGTAGTAAAATATTGTGAACAAATAACAAAATCGCGAAATAGGTTAATATGGAAATCTAATTATTCTAACACTACATTAATAAAAAATTGCTTTCCAAGAAAATTTATTCTCTTTTACCCAATTATTACACACATATCTTAATCCCACTTTCACTGAATACTGTCTGGATTCATTTGGATGTCATTAAATAGTTAAGTTAAGTTAAGAAGCTAATCGTAGAAGCTGCCAGTTTAACTCTTTACTCTATATGCACTTTATTAGAGGTGTTCAAAAGTGTCCATATGAAGTAAACTTAAGGGTTAAAGAAATATATATGGAAACATTTATATTGTCTTAATTAACATTTTATGACTTTTTACAATTAAGAATAATTAAAAATAACACAAAATGAATTTAAAATCACCCTGTGCTTTATATTTGAGTGCTGATTATAATTGTATATTTATGGTCTGCTTAATTGCTTAGCCCCAAGAGCTTTGCCAATTTTGACCATAGGGTTATGGCTTGAACAAACCAGAGAGAAAAAACAATTAGATAACAGAATGTACTACATTCAAAATATCAAAGCTCCAGGGGGGTCAATTTTTGATCCCAGTAGTCATGATTTGAACAAAATTTGGACAAACAATTTTGCAGAAATCTATTGAGTGGTTCATAAAAATCGTTTGAAGCAAAATTTAACGGATAATAGATGGATGACAAATCGATGTGACCCAAGTCTGGTGGTTTCAGAGAAACTATTTCTTTAGAGACGATGGTGAGGGACAACTTGCTGTCACAGAAATCATACAGGTATTTTGTCAGCAAAGCAATAAATATGATAATGAAGTCAAATCTTAATCATTCTGACATGTCAATAACAAAACTTGTTACATTCAATCAGAACTGGTTCTACACTGTTTTCAAAAGCCTTCTATATTAGAGGTGCTAAAAGATGTCCATATGAAGTAAAGGGTTAAGTTGTCAGGTATGTCACACTTATTATGAAAGCTGGTCTTGATTGGGGAGGATCTTTTGAAGACTGCGGGTGTTTAAGATTAAGGCCCAAATTGTCAATTTTTTTAGGATTCATGAATTTAGCTAAATGTGCCATATAATATTTTATTGCAAGTTTGGTGAAGATTAAATAAAAAGCTGCTTTCTGCATTTTCTCACTGGCACGCAAGGTCTAAAATTGCTATTTTCGGTGAATGAAGAGCCAGTATCTCAAACTATTGAACCATGTATTGCAGCACCAACATACTTACTTGTGCCATTTTAAATCTGCTTGTATGAATGCAAAATTTGATTCTTTTATATACTTATCAGTAATTTTTTGGTCTGAATAAAACTAATACAAATCCCATGCATATTTACTCTATTCTAGTACACACTTTTTTCTATTCAAAAGATTTTATTTAAATATCACTGGACACTGTTGTGTATCAATAAACATATTTACAAACAATACTGCAGAACTCCCCGAGTTTTTTTAACAATGTGCTTTTGATTACAAAATGTCCATATAATTTTACTTACGTAAAAATTTGATCCAAGAATAGGATAAAAAATTGGTAGTTGCCATTTAACATCATAAGTAACGAAAAGTACTTGAGATAAAAAAAGAGTTGTCGGAGGGACAGCATGCTCGACTGTCTCGATGCTGTTCAAAAACAAGTTTGCTGAGAAAAAAAGTACCAAATGGAAACAATTTAAGTCTCAGGTCTGGTAAAATTGAGCTATATTTGTTGCTTGTTTGTTAAAAATAAATAAGCAAAATAATTCAACAATATTTATAAATATGTTAAACAGTTTGCTTTTTTAAAAACAACAAAATTATGTTAAATCTTTATAGTAAGTTTTAGAGGGATCATTTTTAAGGTTACTATTTTAATTATACAAATTAAGGTAAAATGAATTACCAGTAGCACAATAAACAAGAGGGTAAAGTGAGCTAGAATCTCTCTTCTTTCAACAAATGAACAGATGAACATTTCTGAGAAAATGATTTTCGCGGTTCCCCCTTTAAAATTGTCTCCTTGCGGTACCCATGTGAATTGCTTCCCCTAGCCTTTCAGAGGACCACCAGGTAAATACCACATGTAAAAATCTTTTAAGCAGTATAGAAGGAGGCATTTGTGGTAGATTCTTAATCTGGCTGATTCAAGAACTTGGCCGACATCTTGTGTTATATAACTGCTGTGCAAGTTTTGAAAGATTCAATGCAAAATGAGGGTACTATAAATGCTCTATGTTAAAAAGTGATCCCATGTGGTGGTCCCAAATTTTAATGGAACCCAACTTCAACAAATATTTCATGGGACCTCCATGTAATGTTACATTGATAATATCCTAGACAAAGGGCTTAAACTTTCAGAGAAAATTCTTTTAAAGTGTCCCATAAAATGTTCTTATAAGTCCTGTGGCAGAGGCACTGTGGTCGAAGATATTGATTCAAGAACACTTCCAAGATCTTGTGGTTATACAACTGCTGTGCAAGTTTGGTTAAGATTCAATGAAAAATTGGATATTGCCTACAAGAAAATGATTAACAAAAAGTTTATTCTTTGCTGGTCTTTTGGCCAAATAAACAATATTTTGATAATTAAAACAATATATCAGATATTGATTATCGAAATTTGCTCAAGACTGCTGAATAATTAAGTATTAAGTTTTATCATGAGAAATTCTTATACATGAGTGCATACAGAGACCAATAAACCAACTTAGTACAATGGAAATTACTTTTCACATTTATTATCTGATTTGACCAGCTCAACAACTTATGCAAGCTTTTATGTGTATAAAATGCAAATATTTGGAGAAAAAGTGTTCTTTTTTTTTCATATTTTGGTGGCCATTTTGTCCATTATTTACACTTTTTGTACATGAACCATCCATGGATACATTTACATTTTTTACCCTGAACAAGAAATGTCACTGTTAAGTGTCACATGCCCCTCAAATGGTCTGTGAAAATAAAAATATATGATATGTTATGTTGATCATTTGTAGCAAAGTATCAACAAAATCCATCAACGCATGACAAAGCTACAGGCCGGAAAAGAAATCTCACACAAACTCAAAGTGTTGTCAAACAAACTCAAATTGTGACCTTGACCTTTGAGGTATGGGTGTGGGTCATACTCGCGACACGTCATCATGTTATGTTGATCATTTGTAGCAAGTATCAACAAAATCCATCTATGCGTGAGAAAGTTACAGGCCGGAAACGAAATCTCACAAACTCAAAGTGTTGTCAAACAAACTCAAATTGTGACTTTTACCTTTGAGATACTGGTGTGGGTCTTACTCGCGACACGTCGTTATACTATGTTGATCATTTGTAGCAAGTATCAACAAAATCCATCTATGCATGACAAAGTTACAGGCCGGAAACAAAATACCGGACGGAAGGACGGACGGACAGACGGACGCTGCGATTACTATATGCCACCCAAATTTTTTTACAATTTAGGAGAACACAATAAATCGGAATTTTAACATTTTGGAGTGTTTTCTATCAGATTACATATTATGACATGAATTTCAATTTTTGGCAGCCATCTTGGATTCGTGACAAGAGTAAGTAAGAAATGGATTTTCGGACTCAGCATAAATTTACCTATAGATACAAGTCGGAAACCTTTAGGACATAAAAAATAAATAAACACCACACTTCTGTGGGACTAATATAATTGATATGTAAATGTTTGTTGGAAGACTTTCATAAAATTATAACAAACATGAATATATTGTATTTATAGTTATTCATAATTAAGAAATAGATCTACTCACTGTATATCAGTTACTGTGTAATTTCCGAGGATCATTACCAGCTTCGATGAAAAAAAATAATTAAAAGAGTAACATCAAAATATATTAATCTGTCATATGTACACTATAACACAGCATTAAACATTACATTGAAACATAATCTGTAAGAGGGCAGCCCTACTGCCTGGGATTTTCTTTATAATAATTAGGTAAACATGACTGGTTTGACTCTAACATCACTAAATTACACCAATCATTATAGAAACCCTAATTAACATTCAAATGAGAAAAGGTGCATAGATAATATGAACATAATAACAAATGCGACAGCCCTTAGAATAGCAATGTTTCACTATATACTAACAGAACAGCTGATCAACCACCTGACATTTTATGTATTTTCTCAAAAAGTATCAAAGAAATTTCCCTAAAATTGGGATTAAATAAGAAAGAACATTTAGACTAATCAATAATGTCTGCTAATATCTGGTACAAATTAATCAATCTTCTTGATAATTTGACAAAAAAAATATTGGAAATACAAAATTTGTGGATTAGCTGTTCCTTTCAGTATATACATAGAAACATAAGCTTTCAGTAAGCTGTTTCAATGTATTTATCATATGTGTGTGAACTTTTCTTTTGTTTTTTTCTCATTTACAGATAACATGTGCCAGAATACGACAATTTTACATATATCTATCTACTTATAATCAGTAGAAATATCAGTGGAAATAAACAGTTGACAAATATATTGAACTGACAATTAAGAAAAACAATTAACTACTTTCTTGGAGGCACAAAATTAACACAATATAAATAATATTAAAATAAGGTGTATTCATTATCAATACATGACTCGTTATATACAACATATCCAGTTTTATTGGTGGAGGGTGACCTCCGAATGATATTGAATAGAACCATTGTCCTTCTGTGAGAAACAGGCAAACTTTCTCACATATATTTTTACACTAAGTTAAGCGCAAACCTTCAATCTCAGCAGTGAGAGTTAAGTGGCAATTAAGACGACAGTGCCTTAGAGCTACGTAAAGTTCATTTGATTGTAAACTTCAGACCCAAGAGAGTCTGTACGCTGTAGTTGCTCTACTGGTACATGTATGTAGTTGCTGATGAGTATCCAATTAACCAAATCTCAATTTATATGTAACAAGGACAAACAACTCAGGCAATGATATTTCACTGGCATTAACTTTTAACTCAGCAAGGATTATATATATAAGTTTACAAAGTAAATTTTTAAGGAAAATTGCAGCCAGCCAGCTTTTTTACTATCAAAAGGGCAAGTAACCCAGTCTTAATAGACAGTTGAGTTATGAGCAATATAATTTAAATACAAAATCTCCAATAGCCAAATGGGCACTATGAGGGTAAACAACAGCCCTATTAGATTTTAGACAGTAACAAAAACACAGTTAATGTGAACTGTCTATGGGATATTTTGGAGAAAAAAAAACAGCATGAGAATCAGTGCAGGGGTTTTAGAGTGGTCCTCATTTTTATACATTTTGGTCCTCATTTTTATACATTTTACTTTTCAATTCTATGTAACTTTCACCACCCACTGATGGCCATCTTGATAATGTAACCAAGTTAAATAACACAAACTTGATAAAGGTGGACCTACTGAACATGCACATGAAATTTTATCAGCACTGAAATAGGAGAAAAAGGACTATTTGGAACAGAAGACATTAATACTGATATCTTAGTAATCAGCTACACTGCGGTCCCATTATATCGCGGTTTGATATAACGTGAATTCCGGTTTTTTGCTCAATTCCCCAAGGGAGGGGGAGAGGGAGGGAGGGAGGGGGGGGAGAGGGAGGGAGGGGGGCAGAGAGAAAGAGAGAGATAGTCATGATATAAACTTTAAAATCTGTGAGAATGATCAAATGACAACCAAACAATAGATGGCACACTATTATATATTAATCATCACAGAGACTGTTGCCGGATGGGGATTCAAACACAAGACCCCTGGATTGATATTCAGCCACGTAACCGACTGAACTGATCAGGTCTGTATTGTTGCTAGGAACGAAGGGCTCTGGCTAGTTATGTTATATCATCTTTAATGCAAATCAAAAGAAAGCATCTTAAACATTTCTTAAAAAATTAGTTAAAAAATAAGTATGTGTTCATGTACACGAAATTAAGATAAATAAAACACGCACCTTATCCTTGATTTCATTTAAGAACCGTATTGTAGTTTCACTTGACAGGTTTTTATAATCGGGGTTCCATGTCTTATCCGTAAATTTCAATGTGACAATATATCTGGCAGGCCCTAAAAACAGAAATACTTAATAACGTTAAACTGTCCTTATTATACAAACAGGGATATATCTGTGTTCAGGGTTGAGCTTTTGTTTGCAATTCTAACTAAATAAAACTGCATAAATGTTTTTTTTAATAAAATAATCCATAATAATTTACATTTACATAAAAACCTACAAACACTAGTATTGACAAGTGAAAATTTGATCCCGACCTGTTTTTCCTTTTGTCTAAAAAGTAAACGAGAGGCCCAAGTCACTCATCTGATTACACATGTAACTTCCTTTCAAATTTTGTATAGACTAAGCCTATGAAGAACATTTTATAGAGCTTTGTGTAAAAAATGCTTCAGACAAAATTTGTTGACAGTTTGTCAAGTCGTTTCAGTGAAGTCATTTGAAGCAAAGATTAACGACGGATGGCAGACGGCCGACAGAAGATGTACGAAGCTTTGCTGAGACGAGCTAAAAATTATATCAAAAGAAACAACAAGAGGGCCATAACAGCCCTACATTGCTCACATTTGTCATAGGAGACAAAGTCAAACAAAACGCTATTTGATAATGCAAGGGACACAACTTTATCAATAACTTTATTATCACTTTTAGCTGGTACAATAAACCCTAAACTACTGTTAATTTTGTTTAAATTCAATTAAAACTGTGAACCTTTTAAATGCACACAAAACAAATAAATAACTTTTAATGCTTCAAGGGCTAATACTAGTAATGGACTGACATTTCAGACTACACATGCAATTTCATGTTTTTCACATTGGAGTGTGGCCTTGACTTTGACATCTGATGTAAAGGTCTTGGTATTTCTACAGATAAATGCAGATGACACATCATCATCATCATATGTTGATCACTTGAGTCAAGCTATTTTAAAATCCATCCATGTGAGGCAAATTTACAGACAAGATATGAAATATCAAACAAACTGAAAGTGTTACCTTGACCTTTAAGGAAATATTCTGGGTTTTACAAGTGACATGTCATCATGTCATGTTGATCAATTGGTCAATTGAGGGAAGTGTTTTTAAAATCTATCTATGCATGATAACGTTATAGACTGGACTCGAAATCTCAAACAAACTCAAAGTGTGACCTTGACATTTAAGGACAACTTATGAATATGAAGTCCTTTCAAAGTACCAAATTGAAACTGACATTACTGGACAATGCTTCAGAATGATTAAAATCATTCCTAAAATAGATATTCAATCATTGATTATAATTGTATCATTCATCTTTTTATGATGAATTATCTTTTAAAACTTATATCTAGTATAATATTGTATAATAATAGCAAAAAAAAAGTTTATTTAAAGAGTTTATTACCTCTTCTTATAATAATTGCTATATACAGACAAAACAGGGGAAGTAATTTGACATCAAACTAACCCCACCCCCTGGCTGCCATGTTTTTTGACGAATCAAGATGACTTGAACAAACTTGGTAGAGAGTCACCCAAGGAACATTTCTGTTTTCAAACTGAATTTATCAATAAAATTTCCAAATAAATCTTGACCCGTTTATCTGAACTATAAATATTTAAAATCCCCTTCTCATAGGGCTTAGTCACACAATATATGATAAAATTAGGATCCCCTTCTCATATGGCTTAGTCACACAATAAATGATAAAAGTAGGATTCCCTTCTCATAGGGCTTAGTCACACAGTATATGATCAAATAAGGATCCCCCTCTCGTAGGGCTTAGTCACACAATGTATAATTAAATTAGGATCCCCTTCTCATAGGACTTAGTCACACAGTATATGATCAAATTAGAATCCCCCTCTCATAGGGCTTAGTCACACAGTCTATGATCAAATTAGGATCCCCTTCTCATGGGGCTTAGTCACACAATATATGATCAAATTAGGATCCCCTTCTCATATGGCTTAGTCACACAATATATGATCAAATTAGGATTCACTTCTCATATGGCTTAGACACAATATATAATTAAATTAGGATCCCCTTCTCATAGGGCTTAGTCACACAATATAAGATCAAATTAGGATCCCCTTCTCATAGTGCTTAGTCACACAGTATATGATCAAATTAGGATCCCGTTCTCATAGGGCTTAGTCACACAGTATATTATCAAATTAGGATCCCCTTTTCATAGCGCTTAGTCACACAATGTATGATCAAATTAGGCTCCCCTTTTCATAGGGCTTAGACGTACAATATATGATCAAATTAGGATCCCCTTTTCATAGGGCTTAGACACAATATATGATCAAATTAGTATCCCCTTCTCATAGGGCTTAGTCACACAATATAAGAACAAATAAGGATTGTTTTCTCATAGGCTTAGTCACACAATATATGATCAAATTAGGATCCCATTTTTATAGGGCATAGTCACACATACATATGATCAAATTAGGACAAACTAGAATTCCTCTCTCATATGGCTTAGTCACAAAATGTCAAGTTAGGATCCCATTCTCAAAGGGCTAAGTCACACAATATATGATCAAATTAGGACCCCCTTCTTATGGGGCTAAGTCACATAATATATGATCCAATTAGGATCCCCTTCTCATAGGGCTTAGTCACACAATATATGATCCAATTAGGATCCCCTACTTATGGGGCTTAGACACATAATATATGATCCAATTAGGATCCCCTTCTCATACAGCTTAGTCACACAATATATGATCTAATTAGGATCCCCTTCTCATACAGCTTAGTCACACAATATATGATCCAATTAGGAACCCCTTCTCATACAGCTTAGTCACACAATATATGATCCAATTAGGATCCCCTTCTTAAGGGGCTTAGTCACATAATATATGATCCAATTAGGATCCCCTTCTCATGGGGCTTAGTCACACAATATATGATCCAATTAGGATCCCCTTCTCATAGGGCTTAGTCACACAATATATGATCAAATTAGGATCCCCTTCTTATGGGGTTTAGTCACATAATATATGATCCAATTAGGATCCCCTTCTTATAGGGCTTAGTCACACAATATATGATCCAATTAGGATCCCCTTCTTATAGGGCTTAGTCACACAATATATGATCCAATTAGGATCCCCTTCTTATAGGGCTTAGTCACACAATATATGATCCAATTAGGATCCCCTTCTTATAGGGCTTAGTCACACAATATATGATCCAATTAGGATCCCCTTCTTATAGGGCTTAGTCACACAATATATGATCCAATTAGGATCCCCTTCTTATAGGGCTTAGTCACACAATATATGATCCAATTAGGATCCCCTTCTTATAGGGCTTAGTCACACAATATATGATCCAATTAGGATCCCCTTCTTATAGGGCTTAGTCACACAATATATGATCCAATTAGGATCCCCTTCTTATGGGCTTAGTCACACAATATATGATCCAATTAGGATCCCCTTCTTATAGGGCTTAGTCACACAATATATGATCCAATTAGGATCCCCTTCTTATAGGGCTTAGTCACACAATATATGATCCAATTAGGA
Source organism: Panopea generosa (assembly GCA_029582155.1). NCBI lineage: Eukaryota > Metazoa > Mollusca > Bivalvia > Adapedonta > Hiatellidae > Panopea > Panopea generosa. The sequence continues at coordinate 49,798,815 of CM055908.1, forward strand.
TCCCCTTCTTATAGGGCTTAGTCACACAATATATGATCCAATTAGGATCCCCTTCTTATAGGGCTTAGTCACACAATATATGATCCAATTAGGATCCCCTTCTTATAGGGCTTAGTCACACAATATATGATCCAATTAGGATCCCCTTCTTATAGGGCTTAGTCACACAATATATGATCCAATTAGGATCCCCTTCTTATAGGGCTTAGTCACACAATATATGATCCAATTAGGATCCCCTTCTTATGGGCTTAGTCACATAATATATGATCCAATTAGGATCCCCTTCTCATAGGGCTTAGTCACACAATATATGATCCAATTAGGATCCCCTTCTTATGGGGCTTAGTCACATAATATATGATCCAATTAGGATCCCCTTCTCATAGGGCTTAGTCACACAATATGTGATCAAATTAGGATCCCCTTCTCATACAGCTTAGTCACACAATATATGATCCAATTAGGATTCCCTTCTCATACAGCTTAGTCACACAATATATGATCCAATTAGGATCCCCTTCTCATACAGCTTAGTCATACAATTTATGATCAAATTAGGATCCCATTCTCATAGGGCTTAGTCACACAATGTATGATCAAATTAGGCTTTCCAGTTCTTTAAAGGAAGACTTTTGAAATATGCAAAATATTAACCCTGTTGCTTCTTTTAGCTATCAAATCTCCTATATATGCCACAATAGGAACAGTTATGACTTAACAAATATTCCAGTTTTCAAATTGAACTAGACCTATCACTGTAGTGATGAATACCCCCGAACGCCGCCATAACAGAAAATGGTTAACCATTGTATGAAGTTTTATTAAATTATATCCAATAGTTTTAAAGTTATTCTCCAGACAAAAGAAATTCCTAATAAAATAGAATGTTATGGATTGAGTTGTTTGTATTGTTATTTTTTTTATGGTTTTGTTAAAAAACGGTCTTTTTAATTATTGTGCAGTGTTCATGGCAATCAATAAATGTTATACTTTTTCGAGTTATGTTGAGGGACAACAATTTTATGGATAAGAAACAAACAAGAGCACTAGGAATACAATATCGAACCTGCTTTGCTCGAACTCCATGTATTCATCAACTTGGTTCTTTCATGAACTTTATTAAACTGTTATCACTGATGGCTTTAAAAGTACTTTAAAAGTACTTCACCCGACAAGGGAAATATATCAAAGGGCAATAACTCTGTAATAAGCAAGAATAGAGTTATGTTTCTTGTACAATGCACTTCCTCTCATTATATTCTACCATTGTATGAAGTTTGATGAAATTCCATCCAGGACTTTAAAAGTAATGCTCCGAACAAGGGAAATATATCAAAGGACAATAACTCTGTAATTAGCAAGAATAGAGTTATGTTTCCTGTACACTGCACTTCCTGTCATTATATTCTACCATTGTATGAAGTTTGATGAAATTCCATCCAGTACTTTAAAAGTAATGCTCCGGACAAGGGAAATATATCAAAGGGCAATAACTCTGTAATTAGCAAGAATAGAGTTATGTTTCTTGTACACTGCACTTCCTCTCATTATATTCTACCATTGTATGAAGCTTGATGAAATTCCATCAGGTACTTTTCAAGTTATGCTCCGGACAAGAAAAAATATCAAAGGGCAATAACTCTGTAATTAGCAAGAATAGAGTTATGTTTCTTATACACTGCACTTCCTCTCATTATATTCTACCATTGTATGAAGTTTGATGAAATTCCATCAGGTACTTTAAAAGTAATGCTCCAGACAAGGGAAATATATCAAAGGGCAATAATTCTGTAATTAGCAAGAATAGAGTTATGTTTCTTGTACACTGCACTTCCTGTCATTATATTCTACCACTGTATGAAGTTTGATGAAATTCCATCCAGTACTTTAAAAGTAATGCTCCGGACAAGGGAAATATATCAAAGGGCAATAACTCTGTAATTAGCAAGAATAGAGTTATGTTTCCTGTACACTGCACTTCCTCTCATTATATTCTACCATTGTATGAAGCTTGATGAAATTCCATCCGGTACTTTTCAAGTTATGCTCCGGACAAGAAAAAATATCAAAGGGCAATAACTCTGTAATTAGCAAGAATAGAGTTACGTTTCTTGTACACTGCACTTCCTCTCATTATATTCTACCATTGTATGACGTTTGATGAAATTCCATCCAGTACTTTTACAGTTATGCTCCAGACAAGGAAAATTGCAACGGACAGACCGACCTCAGGGTGACTCCAGTATACCCCCTCAAAACTTCGTTTGTCGGGGGTATAATAAAACATTTACTCAAAAGTGCAGGTTCAAAAGTGCACAATGTCAAATATTGTAGTTTTCATTTGCCCCACCTCTAACAATAAGTATTTAATTTGGCCAGTTAATTTACTTGATATTACCTTCAGCAAAGACGTTACCTTTACATCCAGCGATATCGAAACCTGTGATGTTTTTAACAAATTCTGCATTGGTACTTGTTACTTCATCAAATTTTCTCGAAACATCTTCCACACATCCTCCAATTCTTAGTTTCAAAACATCTGTTCCACATCCTCTGAATGCATCCAGTACTAACCTGTGTTATTACAAAACATAAAATCAGAATTTGATTGAAAGCTGCCTGAGAATATGATCACTGATTTAATCCATCTTTAGGCCATAATAAATTAATTGTTAGACTATCATCCCCACCCGCACCCTAATTTTCATGCCGACCCTTTTTATTTTCATAAAAAAAAAAATAATAATACATCAGTAAATTTTAAAATTTATATATTCAGGCTGTATATATATATATTTTAAAAAAAACATCAAAAAAAATTACAACAATAAATAAAATTAATAAAAAAAATCCCCCGACCCCCTCCTCCTTTTTAAGAAAAAAGACGATAATCGAGCAATTAATTTATAATGACCTATATAATAAACAATGTGGGGTGTCTTATCCAGATAATTTTGTGTTTGGTACTTGGTTATTGTTACCCTATAGCTCTTGTAGCATCATAAGTTTGCTTTGATGTACAAAGTTTCACAATTGACATAAAATTAATTGAGTCTATATTGATGCTTCAGTTATCGGTAACACAAACAATCAAATAATAATAATGATGACTGTATGATTTTCACTCATCGAGGAAAAGTATTAAAAAATATCTAATCTTCCCTGTGATCCATGATTACACACTGAGCTAAATTTCCAATTGGTCACCCACATCGTGTTAGTTATTTTTTAAAAATGGAAATAGCCAATAATTATATCAAATAGAAGTAGATCATGTACAAACATTCATTGCTATTATAGTATGAACACTTCATACCGATAATATTAACAAGATGCCCAAGAGGGCCAGAGGACGCTCTACTGACTCAATTTGCAAATTACCGACATTGTACTTGGTATTACAATGTTCCAAATATATGTAATTTATTAAACACTATTGTATTTGAACTGAAATGGAATATATGGAAGTACAGGAATAGCTGTAAATTTGATACACAAATACATGTTTCAGAGACTTTCTTTTTTAATACAATACATTGTCTAAACAAGACATGTCACTGGTAAGTGTTGCATGCCCCCCAAATGGTTGTTGAAAAATAACAATATAATTATGTTATAATAGGTAGCGATTTATCAATGAATATAAAGAGTAATGGACTGATGTTTCAGACTAGACATGCAATTTCATGTTTTTCACATTAAAGTATGACCTTGACCTTTGTGTATCATTGACCTTTACATCTGATGTAAAGCCTCTAGAGTGTCGACTGTGGCGATGCGCTCAGGAAGGCTGTATTCTGGTGCTTGAGGGAAAATGCAGGTAGATGTCAATTATGCAAAATGGGACTAAGAACTTCAGTGAGTTGCCCCTAGTGTTGAGGATGTGATCGAAAGAATGATAAGTGAGGGGATACCTATGAGTCCATGGACGTTTCTGTACACCATCACAAGCCTTGCATTGACATGGCATTCTTGCAATGTCTTCCAGCCAAAGTCATTGATCATCTGGCTGTTACTACTTGTTGTCTTGAAGTCGACCTTCACAAAACTTGCTGCTCGATGCTGGACAGCCTCAATCTGGCTGATATTCTTGGCAGTGTACGGGTCCCATGCTGTTATCGCATACTCAAAAATGGGCCCGACAAGGGCCTGATAACTCTGTGACTTGATATCCTGTGGGCAACTTTCCAGGTTTCTTCTGTGGAAGGCTAGAAAATTATTGGCCTTCTTAGCTGTGCTGCTACATGGGCATTCCAGGAGAGGTTTTTGAAAATGTGCGCTCCTCTTCTTGACAAAAGTTAGGTCTTGGCCATGAATATTGTATGTGGCCTGTAGGGGATTTTTCTTCTTTGTGATGTGGATCACCTTGCGCTTACTGGGATTGAATGACATCATTCAGTCTTCTTCAAACTACTGGAGTCTGTCCAGGTCTTCTTGTAGGGCCTTGGTGTCAGCAGTAGACCAAACCTTCTTATACAAGAGACTGTCATCGGCAAAGAGTCCAGAGGTGGGCGTGGCTTGTGAGGGGAGGTCACTTATGTAGAAAAGGAAGAGAAGGGGGCCGAGGACTGTTCCTTGAAGGATACGGGAAGTGACAGGGAATGAGGTGGATGAGCTTTCTTTAACTAGAACTGGCTGGCTACTGTGAGACAAAGAAACTCTTTATCCAGTGAAGGTTGTTTAACTCTTCTGTTTGGTATCATCAAGACATCTATGTTAATGAAATACCTTTACTAACTGTATCTAGATATAGGGCTACAGTTGGCTGCTTATTAAGCATTATAAGATAACCATCTGGTCCTATAGTTTATATTAAAAAGAGATTTAACCTTCATATGACATTATGTTATTTATTACCAAATTGTGTTAAACTTCTATCAATGCTATTATTGTGGGGTGTGCAGCAAAATGGACCTGACCACAGCAGATCCTTAACAGGTTACAAATGGGCCACCTTACGGTAGCTCAACAAAAAAAAAGTCCCAATATTATTCAAAACTAAAATATAAAAAAAGCAAGACTTACTTGCAATCAACATTGTATTGCTGGTATGCTAGTGGAACAGATGCACATGAAGCAACAACAAGGTTTGCTAAAATAGTTTCATTCAGACATTGGTCGTATGGTGCATCACCAACTGAAACAAAAATACAGACATCATTCAGACATTGTTCTTACCGTGCATCACCAACTGAAACAAAAATACAGGCATCATTCAGACATTGGTCTTACCGTGCATCACCAACTGAAACAAAAATACAGGCATTGTTCAGACATTGGTCTTACGGTGCATCACCAACTGAAACAAGAAAATATTGGTGGAACCGATGGATGCTCACCAAGTGAGTGTTTGACGCTGTATCGGCTACTTGGTTCATGAAGACCATACTGCATAGCAGGAACAATATGTGGCTCTGCACTTCACAGAACTCATTCACAAATCATTGAACTGGAACAAAATGACAATATGCGCAGATCCTAGCTAGTTTTACAAAATTAAAACAAGAGGTTGTAGCGAAATAGTGTCATGACGACAATATGCACATCACCACTTGGTTATGATTCATCGTAGCAAGTTTCATAAAATTTCAACCAGAGATTGTAGATAAATAGAGCGGAGAAGAATTTGGTCACAGACAGAATCAAAGGGCCATAACTCTGTGAAAAATCACCAAACCAGAACACAAACATAGCAAGTTTTATAAAACTCCAACCTGAGGTTGTAGAGAAATAGCAGGCACGATAATTTGGTCAAAGACTCAATGAAAGGGCCATTACTCTGTTAAAAATCACCGAACCCAAACACGTAGACAATATGCGCATCTGCACTTGGTAATGATGCATCCTAAGCAAGTTTCACAAATTCCATTATGGGGTTGTAGAGAAATAGTGCGGACAAAAGTTTGGTCAGACAGAATGAAAGGGCCATAACTCTGTGAAAATTCACCGAACCGGAACACAAAGAAACTATGCGCATCTGCACTTGGTAATGATGCATCCTAGCAAGTTTCATAAAATTCCAACATGGGGTTGTAAAGAAATAGAGCGGAAAATAATTTGGTCACAAACAGAATCAAAGGACCATAACTCTGTGAAAAATTATCGAACAGGAACACAAAGACAATATGCTCATCTGCACTTAGTAATAATGCATCCTAGCAAGTTTCATAAAATTCCAAGTAGAGGTTATCGAAAAATAGCCCAGACAAAAATTTGGTCACAAACAGAATTAAAGGGCCAAAACTCTGTGAAAAATCATCGAACCAGAACACAAAGACATTATGTGCATCTGCACTCGGTAATGATGCATCCTAGCAAGTTTCATAAAATTCAAACCAGAGGTTGTAGAGAAAAAGCCCGGACAAGAACTTGGGGACACACACACAGACGCACACATGGACCAAGCGCCCACTATATGCTTTCCCCCTTTGGGGGAGCATAAAAATACAGGCATCATTCAAACATTAGTCGTATGTCGTATCACCAACAGAAACAGAAATATCGACATCATTCAGACATTGGTCGTACGGTGTATCACCAACAGAAACAGAAATACAGGCATCATTCAGACATTGGTCGTATGGTGTATCACCAACTGAAAAAGAAATACAGGCATCATTGGTCGTATGGTGTATCGCCAACTGAAACAAAATTTCAGTCATTGGTTGTATGGTGTATCACCAATGAAACAAAAATACAGACATCATTCAGACATTGGTCGTATGGTGTATCACCAACTGAAACAAAAATACAGACATCATTCAGACATTGGTCTTACGGAGCATCACCAACTGAAACAAAAATACAGGCATCATTCAGACATTGGTCTTATGGTGGATTACAAACTGAAACAAAAATACAGACATCATTCAGACATTGGTTTTATGGTGCATCACCAACTGAAACAAAAATACAAACATCATCCAGACATTGGTCATATGGTGTATCACCAACTGAAACAAAAATACAGGCATCATTCAGACATTGCTCATACGGTGTATCACCAACTGAAACAAAAATACAAACATCATTCAGACATTGGTTTTATGGTGTATTTCCAATTTAAATAACAAGATATTGTAGGAACAGATGCATGCTTCATTAACAAGTGTTTCATGGGGGAGAACTTACCTCTATTGTTTGTTAAGTGAAAGGAGGGAAAAAAGGAAGATAACTTTTGGCATATAAATTTTGATGCTTCTACACATTGACCTTTATCTGTGTTCAAGTCTCAGTGAATGTTCACAAAGCCTTGGTAATGAACAGAATCAAAGGGCCTTTAATGACATTGTGAATAATAATCGAAACAAAACACAAATACAATATGCACATCTCCAATCGGAAATGATGCACCCTAGAAAGACACAGCCTGGTCAAAGATTTGGGAGATACAAAGACGGACACATGCATTGAAGAAGCGGCGACTGTGTGCTTCTCAAAACAGACAGGTAGGCAGGCAGGCAGACAGACAAACGGAACCATGTTCTACCAGAACCAACTGTTTGCAGACAAATACAAATTCTTTCTACAATCGTTACCTGTACAGTTGTCGTAGTTCACAATTGTAGGAGTGAGAGATGGATTTTCACTTGTCCCGAGTACTGCTGCTACTTGTTGATAGATTTTCAGAACTATTTTAGTTACAAAGACATAATCAGGGGCAGTGCAGCGTGGATGTCTGTATCTGGCAGCAAAACATTTGATGGCATCTTCAAGTAAACTGAAATAAAAAAGATGAAAGATTTGTATGAGTGTCAAAGGTCACAACAGTCTGAAGAATATAATTCAATAAATAACTTCAAAACAGTTGTTGTTGTTGTTGTATGGTGGTTATAGCGTTGCTTTCAACAATTTTTCAGTCATATCACTTCTACTTCAGACGATGTCTTCTTAAGACAGTATTACAAGCACGATTACACAGAAGCATCATGCCACAGATAAATGATATACCCCACACAGGTAAGGTTCTGAGTCTTAATGCAACACTTTGTCATGTTTCATCATTATATCAACAAGAGGACAATGGGCCTTAATGGTCACCTGATTATCCTTGAAGACACAAGCTTTATGATTCTATGACCCAACCTATAGAACAATTCTGGGATGGGGACCATGAACTTCACATAGGTATCAACTGTCATGTCAGCAATGACAAATCACACCAAAAAATCTTCACATAAGTCATTAGAAGTAACATTTTTTGTCATTTTCTCTTATTTGGATTTAGCAAAGTAGGCCCTAACCCTAGGGCCAAACCATGAGTCCAAGGGATATGCAATTCACAATTTTTGTAAAGGACCCATAAGCGTCCATAATTATGTTAACTGTTTGTTTCTCAGTTACAAAGTTTACCATTAATTTGACTGTTTTGGCCCTGCCCCCAAAGGTTGGGGACCATGCAATTCACAATTTTGATTTACCCTTAGGTATCAAAACTGCATAAAACATTTCATTATGACTGAGCTTACAGTTTTTGAGAAGAAGTCGAAATTGTCAATTGTTTACGGACACACGAAGACAGACAAAAGGCAAAAAGTTCTTTGAGACAAACTCTTAGGTGACCTAAAATGAATACTAAATCACTTGTGTTTGTTATCAATTTATTTTTCTTACATCAAAAATTTACATTCATCTGACAGATACATAGAAAAATCTCTTATATCAAAATTGCACTACTTTCAGTAGCATGTTATTTCATGTAGGGCCTATAGGAGATGTAGTAGGTTTCAAGGCAATGAGGAATTGCAAAACCATATGTAAATCTGTACAAGCAAGTGCAAAATTTTATCCCCCATTTTACCTGCCCTCCCCACCCCCCTCAAGTAAAATTCCCCAAAGAAAAATTAGAGTTAGAATGGTCAGATGTTAACATAATCATTATAAATATGATTTTCATCCATTTTTAAGTCCAAAATAAGCCTTTTATTTTAATAACTGTTGGGAAAATTGAATATTTCAATGTAAGCCAAATATTATCACAAAGGGAATGCACTATTTTTGTTTAATTTACCTGCATTTCAAAAATTCATCCTGTTCTGCATTCAGAAAATCATCAATGTCTTGTAGTCCTGCCATGGACTGTGTGAACAAACTCATAGGTCCCTTCATACAACCCTCAGCTTCGGCTGCAAAGTGGCTCATAAGATACTTATCACATTCTGTTGGATGCTCGGTTTCACCTACAATGAAGATAACAGTAAATCTTTACTATATTATGATGGAAAAATATTTGTATAATTTCGACTTCATCATTAGTCACTGAGATGTCAAAAGTTGTTTATGCTCGAGATCGAGCTATCCAAAATATCGACACAGTCGCTTGCCTGTTAAAAATAAATTAGCAAAATAATTCACCAACACTATTCATTTTCATTATGACAGTTATGTTTTTTTGAAAACAACAAAGTGAATGGATGGCTCATATTGCCTTAATATTATTTAATTCAGCATGACAAATTTTTATAGGCCTATGCACTAACTCCACCTCAGAGGGCAATATATTGGTACCAGTTCATGAAAATGGATCTATAGTTCAAATAATCTTGTACCAGAATGCATAGTTTATCACAGTTGGATACCTTTTTATGAAAATGAAGAAAATAAATCTATAAAAAAAAGATTAAACTTTACAAAACAGAAAAAAAGAATAAATTATTTTAACGCATGCCAATTTTGCCCCAAGAGTCATGGTTTGAACAAATTTGAGAGAGGACCACAAACTGACCCTTTTTGTTAAACATCTAAGATCAAGGCCTTGTACTACAAACTTTACCCTTCTGAAAACAAAATTCTAAGTCTAAAAGGGAAATAATCCAGCCAAAATGCAACCAAGAGTTATGATTCTTGTCTCTGTGAGTTTGCTAGATGATGTTGAACACACATGTGAAGTTTCATTCATGTTCAATGATAGGATGATGTAATAAGTTCCAAATCAAAATCTCTAACCAAAAGGGCCATAACTCTGTAAAAATGAAGCCAAGAGTTATTGTTCTTGTCTCTGTGCATCCTATTGATGATATTGAACACACATGTGAAGTTTCATTCATATCGTATGAGTGGTTGCATAGATATCTTACATGATAAAAAACTTTAACCTGAAAAACTTAGTCGAAAAAGGGCCATAACTCTGCCAAAATGCAACCCAGAGTTATAGTTTTTATCTCTGTGAGTTCCATTGATGATAATGAACACATATGTGAAGTTTCATTCAAATCAAATTTGACTGTTTTGGCCCCGCCCCTAAGGCTCAAGAGGGATGGGGACCATGCAATTCATAATTTTAATTCACCATTGGGTATCGCAGCTGCATACAACATGTTATTGCAATTGAGCACATGATTTTGGAGAAGAAATCGTAAATGTCTTTTGATTACGGATGGACGAAGTAGAGTGATGGACGATTGCATAGTCTCGGGTGACCTAAAAAAGGATAACAGACGATGATTGACAATTTATCATGACATAAACCCTGCTCGCCTTTGGTCGGTAGAGCTAAAGAAAAATCAACTGGAGTATTCAGAATCTTTGCCCGTGTCCACTTGGTGTTGATAATGTATACATCATTATTATATATCATATGAACTATATGAGTAGTTGAAATAACAACATAAAAATGTACTACCAATAGTATGCTATATTATCAAGTCATAAGTTAAGAAAACACAATCAGACAGAAACATCTGACAAAATGTGCATTTGTTTGAATTGAATGTAACTGTAAGAGTTGAAATCACAAAGAACATGAGTAGTAATAATATAATGTTGTAAAAGTAAAAAAGAACCATGTCTTTTTGATGTTGATGTTGTATACCAAGTTTGGATTGAATAGCATGTTAACAGGTGCAGAAATATTACTATGTAATAACATTGTAAAGTGGAAAAGGGGGCATTAACTCATGGAAAAACAATATACCGACATTAGATCTGCAAGTCCATTTGATGTTGATATTGTATACCAAGTTTGGATTGAATAGCATGTACACAGATGCATGAATGAATGAATAGGGTTTTACAGCGTACAAACACATTAAAGGTTATTTGACACCAACAGGAAGGAAGATTCCAGGTTCACTCTACATGTACAAAAACAACAAATTAACATACAGATTAAAAAAATACATCAACAAATGAATATTCAAAATGAACCTAGAACCTTGATACCTGCAGAATTTCAGCGAATTCTATCGTATTACTCAATTTGTCGCTTCTTACGACATGCATAAGCCACAGTGATCCTATTCTTGCCATCACTCATGGCTCCCTGGATCCACACAGGGGTTGATCATTTAACCACAATAGTGAACATGACAAAAATGATAAAATGAACATGACACCCATTCGGAGGATTCCTACCCCTTTGCAGAGATCGACAGTGATTCTATTCTTAGCCAGAACCACACGGGCTATGTAGAAATTTTACTATGTAATAACATTGTAAAGTGGAAAAAGGGCTTTAACTCATAGAAAAACAATATGCTGAAATTTCTGCAAGTCCATTTGGTGATGATGATGATGATGATACCAAGTTTGGGTTAAAACAATGCAAAATATTACTATGTTATAGCATTGCAAAGAAGGAAATGGGTATTAATTCACGGAAGAACAACATTCTGACAATATCTTCATGTCTATTTGATGTTGATGTATACCAAGTTTGGATTGAATCCCATGTAAGCTGCAGGAGGAGTCACAAAGCATAGATGCAAAAATACGACAGACAGAATGAGACGGACAGCCGCACAGACAGTTTTAACACTTATAATGTGCCTCTTATTGCATTAACATCCTTGCAGTGCAGTGGAATTGCAAGAGTTGGAACATTTGCACTTCAAATAACCACAATTACAGCACAGTGTTTTCTTTCTTGTATTCTTGAACGGGTCTGTTCCTACAATTACTGTCAAAGTTATACCTTGAACAATCTAGATTTGCTTTATTTTATGTTGTGTTTGCAAGAGCACTTTCTTTTTCTAATGGATTTTAACCAATTTACACAGTCCCTGAGCAGTTACATATGTGTAACCGTAATAGTTACACAGGGGAGGAAGGTCCACAGGGGAGAAAGGTCCACTGGGGAGGTAGGTCCACAGTGGAGGAAGGTCAACAGGGGAGAAAATTCAATGTTCAGGCTAAGTCCTGGACCTAAATTCATCAATATTTTGAGTCTGAGATTTAGACTCAAACTCAAAATGTTAAAACTTAATATTCAAATCACATCTATTCAATAAGAATATTACTATAATTTATTTGCAGAATCAATCAGTTTTGATGATTATTTCACATAAAATGTTACAGAATCACCTTTCTTACCCATAAATGTATGTTTACAGGGTTTTACAGAAATGTAAGATTTGAGAATTTGGTCCGATTCTCAAATTCAAATTATTGATGAATTTAGGCACTGGCCCTGAGGTTATAAAACATGTTTCATGCATGAAATCTCGAGTTGAGCATGGACAAAATATTTATAACCTATGACCCTGGTCTGGAGAGGGCAGGGTTTACTAATGACTAATACATTAAAGGGAATATATCACTAAAAATGCAATAAATGTCTTGAAAATATAGAAATAAAAAGTATTTCATTATTATAAATAAATAAAATCAGAAATGTTTGGTATATCAAAAAATAGACCAAAAGGTGACAAAATCAAAATTTTAATCGCAGTGGTAAAAATGAAACGAAATCCCGTTTTAAAAATAGACCGCACTTAAACACTGCTTTTCATTTTCAACCTTCCTATCGTTATTTGGACTCACTCTAAGATGAAAAAAAATTTCACTTGTAAACCTGTAGGACGGAGCAAATTGAAATTAAAATAATATCCCAAGTTCCATTTATTATGTCACAAAAAATGTTGCCATATTAAGCGGGAAATCAATTTTAGTCTAACCTAGGCGAAGTTAGGAAGCTCATTTCGACATATTATTTTAGTATGTTTAAATATACCTCATTTTGTCAATATGGGTTCAATGAGCATATAATAGGCATGATATATTGGAAAAAAAATTTTTTTTGGTTCATTATAAAATTTTGAAATCCCCTGACATATTCCCTTTAAACATGATTAGGTCAATCATGTTTCAAAATAATGTTCAACAATTGATTTAACTTACCGATACTGCAGTTTTTACTTTCTTCATCAAGTAGACCTTTTCGCACAAACAGATCATGGATCATGACATCTTCGACAGTCTTTTCTTTACAATTAAACATACTCATCTTCTGAGTCACACATGTGTAATAGTAATGCTCATACCTAAACAAGACACAAATAAAAAAAGGAAAATCAAACATGATAAACACATCAACAATTCCCTCATGCTGTTAAAAAGATAGAAAGCATAAATGAAATTCTGCCATTTTGATCTTTTTACCCTCAGTATGACCAACTTGCACAGACTTATATAGAGAAGGAAAAGCAACTGATTGAAATATTATGAATGCTTGCATGTTCACACAAAATCTCAGGAAGTCTCGTTTTTAAATATCTTAACTTCATTAATTGCAATATTTTAAATTCGAGATCGTTTTGCCATGTTTTTTGACGAATCAAGATGGCTTGAACAAACTTGGTAGAGGGTCACCCTAGGAACATTTTTGTGAAATTATTTTAAAATCAAGCCTGTTGTTTCTGACAAGAAGATTTTTTAAGTTTTTAGTAATTAAACTTGCCCTGCCCCCTGGTGGCCATATTTTTTGACGTATCAAGATGGCTTAAACAAACTTGGTGAGCTGAAAACACGACACGAGCAAATAAGTTAACACATTATGGCTAGCGGTATATCAAAGAAATACCGAAGCAAGCAAAACCATTTTGATAAACCTATATGGGTCCCTGATCATACATTGATGGTATGTTATGTAGCAAAAACTATTTCGAAAAACTCCCATACTATCAATAATTATGGCTTAGTCAAAATTGACCTCCATTCGCACAGTGGGTGACAAAACAATCGGATGTTATTGCCGCAAGGCATATGTCACAGTTTAGTAAAGCATGATAAGTGTAATTTATACGACCGATAGAAAATATCTTGACCGATTTTTATTTGAATTTTGAAAAGAAAACTGGTTTTAAACAGTTGAAATTTGTCCAAAAACCAAAAAAACGGTGATTTTTGAAGCCCTGGTAAATAAATCTGACAAGTCATTTTAATATAATGTGATTTGTCAACAGACATCTTGACAACATGTAGAATATTTTAATACCATTGCAGAAATAATCAAAATATTACTTCTAAGACATTGTATCTTTGTTCTGTTATTTACAGATACCATTACAATGCATAAAGTTTCATAATTGTATAGTTTGTATTGAAATCTGATCAATCTTTGTATAACATTGTTTTATTATGTCTTGTGTGGAGTAAAAAATATTCATCACCATAAAATATGTATGTGTAATTGAGCATAATATTAACAGCAAGTCATTATTTATGTAAGGCATATGCTATAACTGACAAATACACACTTACCAACATTTCTGTTCATCTGATAAAAGTATGCTTGCATATATGGGTGGGGCATTACATTCGTATTCAAGCTGGTAACGAATCACTGGTGCATTTTTACAAGGATCCCTTCCATATGCAGAGACAATGGCTTCTAGCTCATTCAGTCTGTCACTATCAATATCTGTAAAAAATATGATAATCTTAAATTCAAAACAAGAGGCCCAAGAGGACCTGACTTGCAACAGATGCTATACAGGACCTCCATGCAATCCTACATGTAAAATATCAAAGGTCTAGGCCTTGAACTTTCAGAGAATATATGAGCCGCTCTCCAGGAAAACCGGGCTTAATGACATAGTTATGACGTCAAGGAAATCCCAGTCAAAGTAACGACGTCATAAAACACGTAGCATTTCACTAACATAAACTTTGAATGTGTCTTTTTAAATTTTATATTATAAATTTATCAAGGATAACTCGGATTTTCTAGATGGAAAGTGATATAGAGGTAAGCAACTAAGTTTACATTTGCATTTTTTAAGTAAATATTTAATTTTACATAAGGACTTGAATGTTAATAGTGTTTTAAACATTACGATACTGGCCAGTAAATATTGGCGATTCATTTACACATGGTAAATTTGTTTGTTATAAAATAACTGAAACTTCTGATAAATTATAAAGGAATCGTGTAAGTATAAACTGTCTTTAAAATGACACTAAAATATTTCAAAATGGCATTGAAATGATAATGAATCCTAGCACTCCCCACCCACCAACCATGCAGTATGTAAAATGTACAAAAATGTGTTTATTAGACCTAGTAGAAAGTTAAATCATGCCATCATTATGATTTTAATTGAAACATCTTTAATTCTAAATGTATTGCATATATATTAAAAAACAAGAAAATATCAGTGGAACCGATGGATGCTCCCCAAGTGAGTGTTTGCCTCTGTACGGGCTACTTTGTTGAAGAATAGCAAACTGTATAGCAGGAACAATATGTGGCTCTGCACTTCACAGAACTAATTTGCAAATCATTTAACCAGAACAAAATGACAATATGAGCAGATCCTAGCTAGTTTTACAGAATTGAAACCAGGGGTTGTAGGGAAATAGTGTCATGACGACAATATGCACATCTCCACTTGGTAATGATGCATCCTAGTAAGTTTCATAAAATTCCAACCACAGGTTGTAGAGAAATAAAGCGGAAAAAAATTTGGTCACAGACTGAATATAGGGCCATAACTCTGTGAAAAATCATTGAACCGAAACACAAACATAGCAAGTTTCATAAAATTCCAACGTGAGGTTGTAGAGAAAAAGCGCAGACAATAATTTGGTCAGACTCAATGAAAGGGCAATAAGTCCATGAAAAATCATCAAACAGAAACACAAACAATATGCGCATCTCCACTTGGTAATGATGCATCCAAGCAAGTTTCATAAAATTCCAACATGGGGTTGTAGAGAAATAGCGCAGACAATAATTTGGTCACAGACATAATCAAAAGGCCATAACTCTGTGAAAAATCATCAAATCGGAACACCAAGACAATATGCGCATCTGCACTTGGTAATGATGCATCCTAGCATGTTTCACAAAATTCCAACATGGGGTTGTAGAGAAATAGCGCGGACAATAATTTGGTCACAGACTCTATCAAAGGGCCGTAACTCTGTGAAAAAACATCAAACGGAACACATAGACAATATGCGCATCTGCACTTGGTAATGATGCATCCTAGCATGTTTCACAAAATTCCAACATGGGGTTGTAGAGAAATAGCGCAGACAATAATTTGGTCACAGACTCAATCAAAGGGCCATAACTCCGTGAAAAATCACCGAACCGGAACACATAGACAATATGCGCATCTGCACTTGCTAATGATGCATCCTAGTAAGTTCATAAAATTCCAACATGGGATTGTAGAGAAATAGCACGTACAAGAATTTGGTCACAAATAGAATGAAAGGGCCATAACTCTGTGAAAAATCATCAAACCGGAACATAAAGATAGTATGCACATCTGCACTTGATAATGATGCATCCTAGCAAGTTTCATAAACTTCCAACCTGAGGTTGTAGAGAAATAGCCCGGACAAGAATTTGGTCACAAATAGAATCAAAGGGCCATAACTCCGTGAAAAATCATCGAACCAGAACACAAAGACCGTATGCACATTTGCACTTGGTAATGATGCATCCTAGCAAGTTTCATAAAATTCCAACATGGGGTTGTAGAGAAATAGCCCGGACAAGAATTTGGTCACAAACTGAATCAAAGGGCCATATCTCCGTGAAAATTCATCGAACCGGAACACAAAGATAACATGCGCATCTGCACTTGGTAATGATGCATCCTAGCAAGTTTCATAAAATTCCAACCTGAGGTTGTAGAGAAATAACCGGGACAAGAATTGGTGACGCACGGACGGACGGACGTATGCACCCACGGACGAAGTGGTGACTATATGCTCCCCCCTTTGCATAAAGACAGTATGTACTTGGTTATTTTATTTGGCGAGTAATGACCGGAAAACACCAATGATTATAATACATGATGCAAGTGCCAAACCACGCACGTTGTTTGGTTGACAGTGGCTTTGCTTCTTTGAAGAAACTCTATCGGCATACTGACTGTGATACCATAGGTCAACTTGAAGATGTTGTCAACAAATCATCGTAAACAAATGTTGCAGCCCGGTATCCATCCTGGCAATGTGGTGTATATGAGCATCATCTACGCGATTGGTTAGTTATGATCTAAATGTGAAATTTATGCAATCCTCGTTTTCATTATAACTTTCACTTGGTAGTTTGATAATATCGGGAATTGTACTTTTGATTTCAGACGCAAAAGTTATCTACCTTCTGTGAGATAAGTGGGTGAATGTGATGTGAAATTATGTTGAGCGCTGATGGTGTTTTGGTTATTATAAACAACAAAACCTATATTTATTGTCAAAAAGTAATCGTCGTACAATAACAATGAAAGCAGTTTTATGTTAAGAATACTTCGTTTAATATGAAAATAAAAAAAAAAAAAATTGTCAAAAAATGTCATTAAGCCCGGTTTTCCTGCTCAACGGCCCATATATATATATATATATAACTACTGTGCAAGTTTGGTTAAGATTCAATAAAATGTGCTTATAATCCCTGTGACAGGGGCATATCATATCTCAACACACAGTAAAAACTGTTTCATCTTAGAAATAATCTGAATGTCGATATGAAGGTCATAAAGCAGTATTTAAGTGCTGTATATTTTTAAAATGGGGATTTCATTTGAAGTTTAACATTCCAATTTAAATATCTATTTTGTCACGTTTTGGTACATTTAGCATACCAAACCATTCACATTTGATTTACTAAAGATAATATCCATTTTTATAATTATTTTATTTTTAAAGGCATTTGTAGCATTTTTCCTGATTATACTCCCTTTAAAATATGCTTATTTCACTGCTTACAGCAAATATCATAATTCCTGTGGTTTCCCCATTCGCTAACCATAGGGTAAAGGTCTTCAAATTCACATTCTTCACCAGACATGTTAGCATTGAACTTGATACATCCCATGAACATTTCAAGGTGCCTGAAATGATGAAACAAAGTTATGGTAATAGTTAAAAAAAAATACATGTACTTGTCTTGGAATAGCCCAACACCATGTTTATGTACAAACATGTACTGGTCTTGGAGGTCCCCAAAACTGTTTTTATGTACATACATGTACTTGTCTTGAAGGTGCCCAAAACCACATTCATGTACATACATGTTCTTGTCTTGGAGGTCCCCGAAACCTCTTTTATGTACAGACATGTACTTGTCTTGGAGGTGCCCAAAACCGCATATATGTACATACATGTTCTTGTTTTGGAGTTGCCCAAAATTGTTTTTATGTATACACATGTAATTGTCTTGGAGTTGCCCAAAACCATGTTTATGTACATATATGTACTTGTCTTGTAGGTGCCCAAAACCAAATTTATATACAAACATGTACTGGTCTTGGAGGTCCCCAAAACAGCTTTTATGTACATACATGTACTTGTCTTGGAGGTGCCCAAAACCACATTTATGTACATACATGTTCTTGTCTTGGAGTTGCTCAAAATTGTTTTTATGTATATACTTGTACTTATCTTGCAGGTGCCCAAAACCACATTTATGTACATACATGTACTTGTCTTGGAGGTGCCCAAAATTGTTTTTATGTATATACTTGTACTTGTCTTGCAGGTGCCCAAAACCACATTTATGTATATACATGTACTTGTCTTGGAGGTGCCCAAAATTGTTTTTATGTATATACTTGCACTTGTCTTGGAAGTGCCCAAAACCACATTTATGTACATACATGTACTGGTCTTGGAGGTTCCCAAAACAGCTTTTATGTACATACATGTACTTGTCTTGGAGGTGCCCAAAACCACATTTATGTACATACATGTTCTTGTCTTGGAGTTGCTCAAAATTGTTTTTATGTATATACTTGTACTTGTCTTGCAGGTGCCCAAAACCACATTTGTGTATATACATGTACTTGTCTTGAAGGTGCCCAAAACTGTTTTTATGTACATACAAGTACCTGTCTTGGAAGTGCCCAAAACCACATTTATGTACATACATGTACTTGTTTTGGAGGTGTCCAAAACCACGTTTATGTACCTACATGTACTTGTCTTGGAAGTGCCCAAAACCAAATTTATGTACATACATGTACTTGTCTTGGAGGTGCCCAAATTCGAATTTATGTACATACATGTTCTTGTCTTGGAGTTGCCCAAAACTGTTTTTTATGTACATACATGTTCTTGTCTTGAAGGTGCCCAAAACTGTTTTTATGTACATACATGTACCTGTCTTGGAGGTGCCCAAAACTGTTTTAATGTGCATATATGTACTTGTCTTGATGGTACCCAAAACTGTTTTAATGTACAAATATGTACTTGTCTTCAAGGTGCCCAAAACTGTTTTAATGTACATATATGTACTTGTCTTGATGGTGCCCAAATCTGTTTTAATGTACATACATGTACAGTCAAACTTGCAGTAGCGACCACTTGTTATAAGCGACCCCCTGATGTAAGCGACCGCATTAAATCCCCCCCAACGACTTTCATTCATAATTACACATGCAATAAGCGACAACTTGCTCTCTGTGACCAGCGACCGCTTAAAATCCATCAAATTTTAACAAATATCCTTTACCATGCGACCACGAATACACGAAGTGTGAAATTTCAACATTATGTTCTGTGTACGTGACAAATGTGTAAGTGTAAAATTGTCGATCTCCGAGGTAACGTGCTAAAAATAACCCGAGGCCAAATACTGCAGTGTCTCTTGGTAAAAGCCAATAATTGTTCAATAACAAAACACTTTAACCCCAATTATATATCGTTTGATCATTGTTTTGGTGGAATAAATTGAAATGTTTGCTATTTGTTTTATTACGATTAAAGGATCGTCAATTACTTAAATAAAACTGGAATTAAAGATTGGATAGTTTGAGGTTTGTTTGTTGTTTGTTTTTATTACAACAAAAAATATTAAAAAGGTTAAATCGGACTTTTTGATCAGGTTAAATTCGGAAATTGAGATTGAACTGTGTGCCGTTTGTTTCTATATTTTTTTTATTATGATTAAAAATTACAATTACGTTTGATTATTTGATCGGCTTTTTGATTAGATTAAATTGGAAACTAAAGACAAGACAGTTTGTCATTGTTTCCATGGACAGTTTGAAATTTTTTTACGACAAAAATGAGTAAACGTAAGACAACGAATATCAAGGTTTATTTGACTGGGTTTCAATATTGTGGTTTCATACTGCGATATTCTATCAATGTTGCCATATCTTCAGCTAAGAGAAAATGTCTAACATTAGAACAGCGGGTGAAAGCCCTAAAAATGATGGAAACGTACATGCTTTATATAAGACAAAAAAAAGACCAACAAAAAAACATTTTTCCCCAATAAGAGACCAACTGCCTTAAGAGACCACTTTCCAGATTTCCCTTTTATAGTGGTCTCTTAAGACAGGTTTGACTGTACTTGTCTTGAAGGTGCCCAAAACTGTTTTAATGTACATATATGTACTTGTCTTAGATATACTCCAAACAAATACATACCTGCCTTGAATATGCCCCAAAATATTTACATATACATATATGTATATCACTCAAAATGCTTACATTTACATATACATATCTGCCTTGGGTATCCCCCAAAATATATACATATATAAATTGATATGGCTTCTCAAGATGTTTACATATGTATACCTTTATAACATATATTTATTTGCTTCAGGTATGCCTCAAACTGTTTACATATATGTATATACCTATATGGCTAAAATGTTTACATATACATATCTGCCTAGGATATGCCCACAAAATGTTTACATATACCAGGGGGGATAAAAAAGTTCGAAGACTTTTGCCAGAACTTATTTATATCAATTTTACAATGCTCAATAGTGTTATTGTCTTTGAAATAAATGTATATGGGACATATTTTGAAAATTTAGCATGATACGTCAACTTTTAAGAAAATAAGGCACTGTTCAAGTTGTTGTATTCAACAAAAACCGATGTCAATATTTTAAACAGGTGCTTTTGTATCAAATTTACTGAGTCACTCCTTCTCAAAACACTTTCATCCATGATCTACACGTTTTTGCCACTATTTACACCATTAAGTGAATGTATACACGAAATCTCAGGATGTATACTGGACACAAAAAATCTGTAAAACATGCTTTGATACCAATATGTCTTCAAATCAACTACCCATTTGCTCTTTTTTTATTGACTGATTCCCGTTCCCATAGTTACTAAAGAATATAAACTAATGATGAAAAGTTACCATTTTTTTTAAAAATCACTGCAAATATATAGCGGCACAGGCTCACTCAGAATTATTAGAATACAATGATAAATAAAAAAGTTATGGCAAAAGTCTACGAACTTTCTGATCCCCCCTCGTATATACCTGCCTTGGATATTCTCCAAAATGTTTACATATACATATATGCTTTGGTTATTCCCCAAAATGTTTACATCTACAAACCTGCCTTGGATATTCCCGAAAATGTTTACATATACAAACCTGCCTTGGATATTTCCCAAACTGTTTACATCTATAAACCTGCCTTAGATATTTCCCAAACTGTTTACATCATACAAACCTACCTTGGATATTCCCCAAACTGTTTACATCTACAAACCAGCCTTGGATTTTCCCCAAAATGGTTACATCGACAAACCTACCTTGGATTTTCCCCAAAATGGTTACATCTACAAACCTACCTTGGATAATTCCCAAACTGTTTACATCTACAAACCTGCCTTGGATATTCCCCAAAATGGTTACATCTACAAACCTGCCTTGGATTTTCCCCAAAATGTTTCATATACAAACCTGCCTTGGATATTCCCCAAAATGGTTACATCTACAAACCTGCCTTGGATTTTCCCCAAAATGTTTCATATACAAACCTGCCTTGGATATTCCCCAAACTGTTTACATCTATAAACCTGCCTTGGATTTTCCACAAAATGGTTACATCTACAAACCTGCCTTGGATATTCCCAAAATGTTTCATATACAAACCTGCCTTGGATATTCCCCAAAATGATTACATATATATATATATACCTGCCTTGGATATGCCACAAATTGTTTCCATATATATACTTGCCTTGGATATGCCCAAAAATGTTTCCATATATATACCTTGTGACAACATAACATAAGTCTGACAAAGACATATGACATAAAGTCACCAACAAATATAGTAAATATATTATACATACCAGCAATTGTCTGGGGTTTCGTTATATTTACTCCATGCTGCATGGCAGTAGTCATCCCTTGCGTTGTCTAAGGACATTGGTGCACATTTTAAACCTGAAATACGATACAACAAGACTCTTAAGTATTGCAAGAAATGCAAAGTCCCCTAACAGTAAGTTTTACTACTTGATAATTAAATGAAGTTAAAGAAAATAGACTTGTCTTGATTGTGATGTACGTTCTACTATACCATTAGGTACAGATGTGGGATGGCTTTAACTGTTTGGGATCATTTAATATGTAAGATGTTCCAGTAATCAGTTTAGAGTCACATTAAGATTTCTGAGTTGAGAAAAATGTCAGCGTGAGAAGTTTAGTGAAACTGGCCCCTGATGTCCGTCTGCAAAATCTGGATTCTGTCATAAAATAAAAAGGTAACACAAGGTAGAGTCAACAACCCAAAAAATTAAAATAGCACCACATAATGTCGTAATGTCCTCATTGCTTTCTATCACCAGCCTGCCATGATTATTTTTTATGTTTTTGCAGGATCCGGATTTTCCCACTTTTTTTCAATAGCAACACAGTAATTATTGCATTAAAATATTGATGCCAACTGACTGCATGATCTACTGACATTCGTCCCTATTAAAATATTGATGTTCCTAAATCTATCTTAAAGTCACAAGATCCATTCATTGGCACTATTTTAAAGTGTCAAATTATTGGTACTATCTGAAAATAAAAACAATGTGCAAAATTGCCGGACATTCTCTCTATCATTGTGTTTCACGACTCTTATCTTAAACACGTTAACACACAAACCAGGTTGTGACAATTTCAAATTTTCATTGCTATGAAAACCAATATTACAATAACATGCATAATGTCCTTTTTACCTCTATCACCATGTAAATTTTGCATAAGTGTTTTTTTATATTATCCCCAAAATCCAGGTTTTGTCGAATGTTGGATGTACAGCACAAATGGAAAGAAACTTAAAGTGCCCTTACCACCAGAAATCGGTAGAGGACTGAAAAATCCCATGGTTCTCTTCTTGTTTTAACTATACTATTTCATTCTCAGTATGTTTCCTGGGTAGAACCAGTATTGGTGTGGCTACCTTCCTATCATCCCAAACATCAGATACAAGATATTGCACACAATTGTCTGGCTGAGAAAAAACAAGAGGCCCATTGGCCTTAACGGTCACCTGATTTGTCAATAAAACATAAGCATTAACTGTCATGTCAGCAACAACAAATCACACAACAACAATTCAAATGAGTCTATTCAGTCATCAGAAATGACCTTTTTTGTCATTTTCTCTTAAAGAGATTTAGTAAAGTTAAGGCACCACCCCCAGTACAGGGCCAAACCATGAAACCCATGGACATGCAATTCACAATTTTTATAAAGGACCCATATCATCAATAATCATGTTCACCGTTTGTTTCTCAGTGTTTCCTATAGTAAAAAGAAGATTTTCAAAGTTTACCTTAAATTTGACTATATTGGCCCCGCCCCCAGGGGTGTGGGGACCCTGCAATTCACAATTTTTATTCATCTTTAGGTACCAAAGCTTCATACAACATTTCATTATGATAAGTGCTTACTGTGAGTTTTTAAGAAGAAGTAGAAAATATTAATTGTTAACAGACTCACGACAGACGGCACACTGCGATCGACAAATGGTGATTGCAAAAATCCCTTGAAACAAAGTCTTAGATGACATTAAAATGCCTTTAGCATTTGTTTGTCATTATTTCTTTCCCAATTTGAAACAATAAAAAAAACTATTATAACAAACCATATGTTTTTGTAAGCTAATTTATAATCATGAATACATTTTCATTATCAGCAAATTGTAAATCATGCCACATGAACAATAATTATATTCCGCACTCATTCAAAAAAATATTTTACTAACTCCAGTGACTACTTCTGAAAACCTTAGCAAATAGAGTTGACCGGTCAATTAATAGAATACATAAAATTGACTGGTCAACTAATAGAATACATATTAAAATAGATTGAGTAGGATACTTATACACTGACCTTTACACACGTCCATATTAAGCCATTTGAATTCTTCACTCAAGGTATCAAGAATTTCATCTACAGAACAGGTGCTTTCGCTCATTTCTTCAACACATATTGCAAGTTGGGATGCCAATCTGTAGGATAAAGATGAGAATAGATAAATCAATGTCAGTATCAGAGCATTCAAAAGAAACAGGAATGATGTAAACATTGTACGAAAATGGTAGTACATATATTATGAAAATTATGCATTTTATAAATCATTTTTTTAATATTTCAGTCCCAAATAGGACGATAACTCCTAAATATACAAATCAACATCTACTGGTAGATCGCAATATCTACTCGTACATCCCCACATCTACTGGTACATCCCAATATCTACTGGTACATCCCAATATCTACTGGTACATCCCAATATCTACTGGTATATCCAATATCTACTGGTACATCCCAATATCAGCTGGTATATCCAATATCTACTGGTACATCCCCACATCTTCTGGTACATCCCAATAGCTATTGGTACATCCCATCATCTACTGGTACATCCCAACATCTACTGGTAAATCCCCACACCTACTGGTATATCCGAATATCTACTGGTACATCCAATATCTACTGGTAGATCCCAATATCTACTGGTACATCCAATATCTACTGGTACATCCAATATCTACTGGTAGATCCCAATATCTACTGGTACATCCCAATATCTACTGGTACATCCAATATCTACTGGTACATCCCCACATCTACTGGTACATCCCAATATCTACTGGTACATCCAATATCTACTGGTACATCCCCACATCTTCTGGTACATCCCAATAGCTACTGGTACATCCCATCATCTACTGGTACATCCCAACATCTACTGGTAAATCCCCACATCTTCTGGTACATCCCAATAGCTACTGGTACATCCCATCATCTACTGGTACATCCCAACATCTACTGGTACATTCCCAACATCTACTGGTACATCCCCATATCTACTGGTACATCCCAACATCTACTGGTACATCCCAATATCTACTGGTACATCCCAATATCTTCTGGTACATCCCCACATCTACTGGTACATCCAGTATCTACTGGTACATCCCAACATCTACTGGTATATCCAATATCTACTGGTACATCCCAACATCTACTGGTACATCCCAACATCTACTGGTACATCCCAAAATCTACTGGTACATCCCAACATCTACTGGTACACCCCAAAATCTACTGGTACATCCCAACATCTAATGGTACATCCCAATATCTACTGGTACCTCCCAACACCTACTGGTACATACCCACATCTACTGGTACATCCCAACATCTACTGGTACATACCCACATCTACTGGTACATCCCAACATCTACTGGTACATCCCCACATCTACTGGTACAACCAAACGTCTATTGGTACATTCCCACATTTACTGGTACAAACCCACATCTACTGGTACATCCCCACATCTACTGGTACATCCCAACAACTACTGGTACCTCCCAATATCTACTTCTACACCCCCACATCTACTGGTACATCCCAACAACATGTATAAGTACCTAAAGCCATTGGAAATTAATTCCTAGATTCTCTTCCATTTTTTTCTTAAAAAGGGGAGAGAGAGATTTTATTTATTTTCATTTTGTCTTTAAATTTTTGTTAGTTTTTAAAAAACATTTTAAATACTTTTTTATGAAAATAAAAATTAAAAAAGATTGGGGTGGCATGAAAATTTGAGAAAGGGCAGGGATGATAATCAAGCAATTAATTTATTATGGCCTAAGTCTCGATGTTAAAGTTATATTCGTAGTTTCAATTGAATAGCATGTAAACTGTAGAAGGATCTGTTTTACTAGGCACAGGGCACAGACTGATGTAGAGTTCTGTTGTAACATGTCCAAAAAGTGCACATGTCCCAATGACTTGATGTTGACAGTATATCCAAAATAAACTTTATGCAAAGATTCAATTTAATTTCATGTAAAGATTAGGAAGAGTTGAAATCACATAATACAGATGCAATTGTTTAATTATGTCAAGTCAAAACAAATAAAAAAAAGACAAATAAATAAATAAAAATTATGCAAAAGTTTTAATAAATAAGATTTATAATTAAGTGAAATAAACAATAACAAGAGTTGTCAGAAGACAACAAAGCTTGCCGATGGGATAAAACTCACCACCAATGCAAAGATAGAGATTGGAGGCAAACACCAAAACTTAAATGCATCTAAACGCAAAAAAAAAACCTGGGTGTCTACAGACGAAAAAATTAAGTCTTAAAGGGCCATAACTCTGCCAAAATGCAACCCAGAGTTATGTTTTTTGTCTCTTGTGTGTTTCAATGATGATGGTTAACACACATGAGAAGTTTCATTCATATCAAATGAGTGGTTGCATAGATATCTTACGTGATAAAAAAACTTCCTGAAAAATTAAGTAAAAAAAAGGGCCATAACTGTGCCAAAATGCAACCCAGAGTTATGGTTCTTGTCTTTGTGTGTTCCATTGATGATGGTGAACACACATGTGAAGGTTCATTCACATCTAATGAGTGGTTGCATAGATATCTTAAACTTAAACGTAACTAAATGCAAAGTTTAACCTGGGTGTTTAAGTCCAAAAAGGGCCATAACTGTGCCAAAATGCAATCCAGAGTTATGGTTCTTATCTCTGTGTGTTCCAATGATGATGGTAAACACACATGCAAGGTTTCATTGACATCCAATGAGCGGTTGCAGAGATAACTGAAACTTGAACACAAAAGTTTAACCTGGGTGTCTACAGACGCTGTTGCCACCGACACCGGGGTCATGACAATAGCTCTCCTTGGACTTTGTCCCAGCGAGCTAAAAATCAGGCCTGTTAAATAGGCCTAAGTTGTTCACCTGATTTCACCTGTCACTCCTTTGTCTAGTATGAAGATCTTATAGATGAAAAATGAGAATTATTTGTTTTCACAGAGCATTATCACTCACAGAACTCCATCTGACACGAGCCTTATTATTTTAACAAACTTAGAACTGTTGCTCATATGGGTTATATATACCAAATACAGTCAAATATGTCTTAAGCAGCCAATCATGGGAATGAGAAAAGGTGGCCTTGTAAGACAGGTTGTTGCTCAATACAGGTTAATTTGCTCTGAAATCATAGAAATGGGAAATAGCAAATGGCTGCTTAATAGAGGTGACTACTTATACAGGTTTGACTGTAAACAAATTTGACATAACTGAGTTCATAAGGAAGACATTTTGGAAAAAAATTTTTTATCACATTTTTGGTCCCAAGCTTCTATTAGGTTAACAAGATGGAAAAGCTTACAAACGGAAGATGAAAAATTGATAAATTTTGAAGACGTGTAAGTCTTAAAAACTCATTATTGCAGAGTCAACAAACAACATTCCTCTTTATTACCATAATTGTAATAAAAAGAAACTTATTCCAATACTGCAACCTTCTGGCAATGTAAGTTTTGTCATGGCCATGAAATCAGCAAGAGAAGAGCAGCAAAGGCATGATTTGTACAGAAAGTACAGTCAAACTTGTCTTAAGCAGTCAGCCAAGAGATGGAGCATAAGAGTCCTTTTAAGACAGGTTGTTGCTTAATGCACTGTTAATGTGTACTGAAAGCATATAAATGGGAAATAACAAATGTGACTGCTCAAGACAAGTGACTGCTTAATAGAGGTGACCGCTTATTTTGGTTTCACTGTATGTATAATGTATGTACGTACATGTAGTACTTATGTTACATGTACTGAAGGACACATGTGCAAAATATCTGCTCTGCACACAATTTTATTACCACTGGCAGCAAACACGCCTGACCTAATGCTATAGAGTGGTGTATTAAATTGCAGGAAAAGTGCCCGCTTTAGGTAACAATTGTGCAGATTATGTTACATGAAGTGGGCACTTTTTCTCCATTTTTTGGTTAGGTCACATGAGCGACAGAACCCTATATAAGGGCCAGTAAAGAAATTGACTCTGGGCGCTGCCATATTGAAACGTTACCATCACGTGTTAAAACACAACATTCGATACAAGGAGGTCGCCTTTGCTTTTCAAGACAGTGCATTATGGGAATGTACAAACTGCAATTGATACTAAAACCCGGCTATATGTACCAGCTGACTCTACCACTATTTACCACCTCTTTTATAAGACCTAATCATTGGTTGCTTTTTCAAAGCAGCCAAATTGTTCACACCACTTCATACCAAGTCATGTCCCAGGATTCACCACAATGCTACAGGGGGCATAAAAAAAATGCCAAGATGGAACATCTTTGTGGTGGTTTAAGAGGAGATGAGGGGTTATTAACAAGTTTATGCTACCAATGTGAAGAGCTACAAATAAGATCAGAGGATTAGTAAGAAAAGTTGTGCCTTCCATCAATAACATTCTACAGCGGACACATTGTAGTCATCTCACTTACACGCAAGTCGTTTTGTTTGTCATGTAATGATCTTTCAAATCTGCGTGATACGGCCCACAGGTTGCTGATGTTATCAGGATATTCGGGTTGACGCATGTGCTTTCTGTAATTAACATGTAAGAGAAAATTCAGCTGACAAAACAAGTTTTATGATTCTTAATTTAAATCAATTTTGTTATGTATACATTTCTTCCTTTTTACTGGCAGTCAGGTAAATACTTACAATAGGTACTGATCATCAGTCTATATACGATGCTGACCTTTCTCATTTTTTTCTGTATTTATTTTTGTTTGTTTGTTCTGTTTTATGTGAATAATATCTGCAATGGCTTTCATCGAAATAAAAAACAATTCTTTATTTCTGTAAAACCAACCAACGCCATTTTAGAGGTGAGTTTGTCTCAGCCAATCAAATCTTACTTCCAAATTTTTTCGGCATAAAGTGTAGGAGATGTTTATCTATTAGAAAAGCAAATATTGAAGACAAACAATACCAACTTGGCACCATTTATTTTTCTATACACAGTCGTATGTTTGTTGAGACTAAAATTAATGGCCACATTAAGGTATCTGTATGTTATAATTAGTTTTCAAGGTTTACCCTGAAATGTAATCATTGTAAAAAAAAATGACGATGAGGATTGTCAATCAAAGAAATTGATAATCCAGTTAGCCATCAATTCAGTTTCCAGGTCGCCATTTTTGTAAGACAAGCGAATGGTCTCTTGTGGTCAAGTTTTATTATGTTTAAGAAAAACAACATAATTCTGAAAACAAAATACCTAAGGTACATTGTGGCCAAATTTCATGAAAAGCCCAAGCAGCCTTCTTAACTGTTTGATGCTCAGGCACAAAAAAAACACAAATGTGGTAGAAAGCCACAAGTCATGGCCAGATAGACAGACATACTAACAGATGGACGCCATTTCTATATTTCTTTATTATCTTTGAAAAGCTGGGGGGAAAATAATCATTTCAGTTGCAAGAAAATGTAAATAAACCTTACCATCATCATCTTTCTGTTTCAAAGATTTAAATTGGAACAATTCATAGAATTCTTCAATGAAAACATGTTGGATACTTGTTTTGTTCAATTCTTTATATGTTGACACTGCCAAGATTAGCTCTACACTGCCCTCCCTGTAACACAAAAGTTAGACAATATGAGGGTACAAAAACTTAAAGGCACATCACCTATTACTTCCTGTCGAATAAATGATGGATAATTTATTGAATCACAAAGAGGAACGTCCAACTTGAAGATAATAGTTGATTCCGTTCTTGTACTTTGTCTTATTTATGAGAAATTCATAAAAAAGCAGGTAAGCTTTTTTCTGTTTTATTTGTCAGTTTTTAGCATAACAAGAAAATGGTCAATGAGTGACTTTATGGCGGGTCATGATTTTGTATTTTGTCAATAAAATTCAATAGTTTTACACTAAATAAACAAAATACAATTTAAGTTATTGAACAGAAAACTCATGATACATGTATATGGTGTTGCAATTTTAATGCTAAGATTAAAAATATATCGGCAATACAGGTGAGACCTCTTTAAGGCAACATTCTCAGAATATTTTCATTATAAAGGAACACACAGCAGTTTTGATAAAAAAGTTTGATTTAAAAAAAAATTCTGAAATTGACATCTACTTGATAGGAATATGAAATTAAAAAAGCCTAGTATGTGTACAGTCTCTTATTTTCATTTCTGTTTTTGAGAGTGGCATAACTCTTGTAAATGAGAAAAATGTATTATATTTTGCATATCAGGTCAAATATGACAATTATTTCCTTTTCATAAATTTAATTAAATAGAAGAAACAAATTTAAGGAAATATTTAATATTTTATAAAAGTTTTCACCTATGTTTTTTCATCTTAGACTGATACCTTTAGTTTTATATTAAATGTTGATAATTTGTTAAATGAGACACTTTTTCTCTGAAATCAAAATCTTGGAATCACATACACATTCAAATAATAACACTTGCATATCACTATCTTTGATCAGGTAATAGTTTAAACTTATTTATTTTACTTCGATTGTGAAACAAGTTATTACAACAGAAGCAAATCAGCTTCAAAGTCTTCCTTGGTAGAACCAGAACTTAAGCATAATTATGCAGAAAAGGTCACTTGCTCATGATTTCATAAAGGGAACATTATCCAATCGAAACGCTAGTTTCATGCAAATGCCGTTTTGATAAGACGTTGTTAACATTAGCTGTATTTTGTCTGTCCTCTTCAAATAAAACGACGCAGAGCTAGCATAATTTCCAAGGGGTGATGGATGGAGAGTTTTGGAATTGACAGCTGTTTGTATCCGATGATATGCAAGTAACAGTTTCCATGGGTATTGGAAAAGAATGTTTAAGCCAATTTTAGAATTTTGAAAAATCCTGATATACTTCCCTTTAAACAGAATTTTAGCACACCTTAACCTGAGGTGTGTTTTAATTATTGATCCTATTTCTTTTTAAAGCAAAACCATTTTTATCTCTATTTTTATCTTTAAGCAAATTGACAATTAAACACTAGCTTTCTTTTAATTACTGGAATACACTATGTTTCATCATGAGAATACATGTAAAACAGGCGAATTAAGTATTACCATACAATATAGAAATTCCTATCAGCTGATAACAATGTATAAAGAAGGTCTTTGTAATGTATGTGGCGAAAAAGTAACATACACATCTTTTTATTGATTGCCAAGAAGTGGAGTCTCTCTGGAATTAATATAACAACTATTTTTTCAACATCATCATTTCAGCAATGATGAAAACACTGAAAAATATAGTTCTCGGATACATGATGTTGTAGTGGTGAAGGTGGTTGTAATGCTTTTATAACATCACGTTAAAGTTCCGTTGGACACTTATTTTTTTCTTGAGTAAAAGGTGATAAATTTTACCCGTATGTAGAGATGGTATACTGATTAAACTTTCAGGATCCACGTAAAGAGTGATTAGGTAAACTGTTCATCTGTTAGCTCTCAATGACATAAAGCTGATGCTTAATCAAATAAATCAGTCTTACTTAGTTTCATCAATCTTGCTCTCATTGCAAATAGCTAGTGTATCCAGAGACATATACACATTAAGATAATGTTTTATTACTTTTAACTCACAATTTTAATGATTGAAAAGAGTTTCAACAGTTAGATTTTAGTTTCTCTTTTTACAACAATTGATTATAAAATTTGGTAAATATGTCATACAAATGGTGCAAATTATTCGATATGTTCCAATGAAACAATATCTAATTAATATCTAATTAATGGCCATCAGGTAATAACAGGACTAATACACATTCTGGCTGGATCATACAATATCAAGCTATATATAGAAATAAGGGCTTAAATTAAACCCCAAGTTTTTTTTGCAGTTATCGCCAGAAGAAATTTATTCTGAATTGTCTGAATCATATACATGATGTTTCTACCGTAACATTAAGAACAGTTTTTTCGTTGGGTTAAGAAATTTAAGGGGGTCAGCATAGCATGCAAGAAGATAACCGCCCAGGTAGACCTGTTGTTGTAGCAGCAAAGGAAAACATTGGTGCTGACAGTAACTTAGAGCTATGCTGGTAGAAGAAGAT
This sequence comes from Panopea generosa, assembly GCA_029582155.1. Classification (NCBI taxonomy): domain Eukaryota; kingdom Metazoa; phylum Mollusca; class Bivalvia; order Adapedonta; family Hiatellidae; genus Panopea; species Panopea generosa. Next base: position 49,831,190 of record CM055908.1, read on the forward strand.
GGACGGCATACTTTTTCCAAGATAGCTTATAGTATACAGGCATTTCAGAAGGCACCGTACATCATATTTTGACTAACATCATATTCTGACTAACTGAAATAGTTTTGTGCTAGATGGATCCCCCACTTGATGACACCTGACAAAAAGGCTAAGTGTTTAGATTGTGCTAATAAACTTCTGAAAAATAAAAAAAATTGTAATCCTAGGAAAATTTCTGACTGGCTCACTGGGTATGAAACTTTGGTTTATTATTTTGAGCCCCAACGGCACATCAATAACAAACAATGGTCATAGCAAAGAAGACAAGAAGTGCTAAGAAGGTTTTACATGCCATTTTCTTCAATTCTAGCGGTCCAGTTGTACAAATTCCTTGCAAAAAGTGTATATCAAATACAGGCAAGTTTAACAAAGATAAAGTACTTAAATCTGTAAAAAAAAAATTATCAAAATAAACGCCCAAGTAAAGGTTTGGAAGGCAAACAGCTTATTCATCACAATATTTCTGCCCACAAAATTAAACTGACTGTCTGTTAGCCCTCGATGGCATAAAAATTCATTCAATGCAATCTAAAGTGTGTATCTGTGCGGGAAGGATTGGTCTGAAAAAAATCCTGTTCCTGTGAAATTCTTAAATATCAGAAGACCAGTGACAGAATATATTGAATGACCTTCGAATTTTTCCTGTATGTGACCTTGACCTTCAAGGTAACCACATGGGTTTTGTGCATGACATGTCCTCATGGTATGCTGAATATTTTTATGAATTTATCTGCAAAACATGCTTCATGCAGTTCAATATACGTGGTCATGACCAACAATGCAACATAAACTGCATCCATGTCAAAGTTCGGTATGTGACCTTGACTGTTGAGGTATACAGTTGTTGCACCCAACATAATAAGGTCCCATTATAACGCGGTTACAGGGCTCCACAGAAAGAAATCGCAATATATGCAGAACTGTGTAATAATATACCAAGATACACTGGGCTACATTGTTAGCAAAACTAACATGACATGTTGCAAATGGCATGAACAAGACATTACCAATTGCAATAAAAACACCCATCCAATCTTGAATTTACTGCACTAGTTTCCTGTCCTCTCATTTGGATTTTTTGCCAACTTTTGTGCCGACTTATTTATCAGTTGGCATTTTGTGAGTATGTTATATGTCTTACCTTATTGCTGTAACTTTTATACTTATCAAGCCCAGTAAATCCGTTAATTTAAATATCTGAAATTAGAAAAATGAAAAAAATATATAAGTTAATAATAATTTTAGAGATCACTGGTATTTTTCATGTGGTTCCATTAAAGAAGAATGTTTATGTTTATATTTGACATTTATACTCGATATAATTATAGTCTTAAAGAATGTTTTTATTAACATATATTATGATCAATTACCAAACAACAGCTTCTTCATGTTTAATTATCCCCAATTTTGTAAGAAAACACATTAAAACAAGACAATTAGGAAGACCAACTTGGTTTCTGCTAAGTATCTAAATATTAACTATATATTATATGTAAAAGAAGAAATAGCAAATTACATGAGGTCTATAGTGTTCTAGTAGACTCTTTGAAGTGTTACTGTTCATATCTCCATATCCTATATGCCAAACTTCATTCACCAAGGTAACCACTAGGATGTATTCCACTTTAAAAAAAAGAATAAAAAAAATTAAACATAAGATAATAATCAATCAATACACATCTCCACTGCAGAGTTGCGCCCCTTTTTAGTGATGGCAATACACATCTCACTGCAGAGTTGCGCTCCTTTTTAGTGATGGCAATAGAATTCTTGAACTAATAAAACATCTATGTAATATGGCTTGGAATATTTATAAAATGGTTTGTAGAAACTGCGACTTCTTACTGCAGACAATAAATGCAAAGGCTGGCAAAACGTATAATGCAAAAAAAAAAAATAACTGATTCTAAAAATGTGATTTTTATTATTTTTTACTTAGGGGATGTACTGGTATTTTAAAGCAGTTCATGGACTGTTTTTTTTAATTCATAAAGTAGTTTGCTGAATTTAAAAAAAGCTGATCAACATTCCAGTTGTTGTGCATTTTTATAAGCATATCCTGCTGTGGAAAAAATGGTGGATGAGCCATACTTTGTTTTATATAGTTACCAATTGGCAATACAGTATCCAAATTAAGTGTAAGCAAATACCCTTAAGCCAAGTGCGAAGCCATTTGTTTCACTTTAACAGGATATATATACAGTCAAACCTGTGTTAGTGGTCACCTCTATTAAGCAACCACTTGTCTTAAAGACACATTTTTATAATTACCATTTTTAAAATTTTAGTTGTAATCAACCTGTATTAAGCAGCCACCTGTCTTAAGAGGTTAGTTTTAAGTCTGTTCCTTGAGTGGCTGCTTAAAAAAGGTTTGACTGTATAAGTAGTCATGTCACAATAATTTGCACAATTTATCAAAAGAAAGAGAAAGTAAGACATTTGCATAAATTTGTGTAAAGTTGGTGTCTTGCTCCACATTGGCAATTTTCTATAGGTTCGATATTTACAATTTGATTAAGTCTATATTGTGGGGTGACTCTTTGGTTCCAGGGGATTACATTAAATCAGGACAGCAGTATATTTAAACAGGATAATACAACTTAATATATATATATATATATATATATATATACAGTAGAACTTTGTTAACTTGAACTCGCTTGGCTGGAACACCACCGACTGATTGAACAACTAACCTGGTCCCTGCCAAATTTCTATTTAATTTCTATTAATCTACCACCAATGGCTAGAACACTGATAGGTGGAACAGTAAAACTAGAAATTAGGTCCCGCCAACACACTTACCTGTGATTTTCACACCTTTCAGTTGAACAGCTGATCAAAGATAAAGAAAATCAGAGAAGTTTGCCATGTTTGTTCACGCATTCAAAGATGTGAAGTAATTTCTACACATCATAATATTCCCACTGTCTTAAACTGTGTTTATAATTGGTTACACGTTTGCTTTAATTGTATACCACATGTTGCATTAATTAAGTTAATTTGATTCTTAATTTGATGTTTATTTGTAATTTAAGATGAAATAAAAATAAAACCAATTTATATTGCAAACATTGGAAAGTAAAGAGTGTCACATACAATTTTACTCTATAAATCTTAGACATGGAAAGTTCAGTCTTATTGCACAATGTCGCATTAAATAACAACAGATTTACCCAAGCATCTTGGTGAAGGACGCGGTACAACCGGAGTGTGATTATCATGTCATTTATATTCTCACACACATTGAGAGCTAAACATAGCTATTTATACATGAGTATATAAAATTCTGATGATAAAAGATAAATTAAGTAATCATAGTGTAATACAATTAATTATATTTGGAAATTATTTTTTCTGGTATATTGGGTTTTCCTCATAAACAAAAAATACATATCATTTACATCATCTGTTGCACCTGTTCAAAGCCTACACATGGGATTCAATAACACGCTCACAAAAGTACTTGTACACCATGTACATGTACAATGATTGTTGTACCAGGCTGGACTCGAACTACTGCTGACTCAAACTATTTTTTCCAGTCCCGTCTAGTTCGAGCGATAGAAGTTCTACTGTAGATATGAAAATATGATAACGCAACTTTATATATCTATACAAAAAGTTTACATACATGTTTGTTTTGGCAGACACATGTTTCTACATCCATCAAAACAGCACATTTGAGAGTCCGTGCATATTGACCAGTCCTTGCCACATTCGTCGTACACATCCATGCAGGTTTTGTTTGCTTCTATTGCTGGACATTTATCTTCCTCTATAAGAAGAAATTAAATGAATTTATATGGCAAACCAAAAATAAATTATTATGTTATATCAATAGGATGGAAGTTTCTAGACTCACTCTCCATGTACATTTTTTTTAATTAATGGGATTTAACGCCATATTCAACACATTTCAAGTAATATATGGCATATCCAGGTTTACTGGTGGAGGAAGCCCTCAGAACGAGAACAAATGTCCTTCATCAAATAACTGGCAGCCTTTCTCACATAAAAGTTTTTTAGTGATGAGAGGTACCAATGATCCTGAGACTGCGCCGTAAACAACTCGGCACTTGGCCATGGAGAATGCTCACCTTGTACAAAAAACAGCAAACTAACATACAACTGAACAATAGCAAGTGGATGCAGACACTCATCTTTTATTACTATAAATATATACTATGTGTTGCTAAGGATCTCAGATTAAATTTCGCATATTCCAAAAAAAAAAAAATCATTTAATTAATGATAAAGTAATTTTTTTCAAAAGAAAATGTGTTTTATATAATATAATGTATCTGCTATTTTTATGTTATAAAAAGTAGTTTGATTGATGTTTTAATATGGTGATAATATAACCTTTTTACTGACCCGACTTTTCATTTGTAATAGTCAAAGTGCCATAATTTGGCTAAAAATCACAGAATCAAAATGCAAAATAGATATGCAAAATTAGGCTTCTGGCAGATCCTTCCCAAGAAGCTTAAGTGAATTCTAAAATGGTGGTTCAGTAGAAGAAGCACCAACAATACTTTTAATTCTGAAAATGCACAATGCCGTAACTCAAGAAAAAACTCATTGAGTCATAACACAAACATGATATGGGCAAATAGATATCATGCCATTTTCTCCAATCAAGTTTCAGTTAAATCCAACAACAGATTTCAGACCTTTTCTTCTGGATAAGATTTTGATTCTAAATATACAAATGGTAGTAACTTAGTCAACTAGATCAAATACTGATCCCTTCCAACAAGTTTCAGTGAAATTGAACTAATGGTTCATGAGAAGAAACACTGACATACTTTAAAGACAAGGGTAAGGAACTACTTTTAACAATTAAAGAAAAATAGTTGTGTTTATATTTTGCTTTCAACCCACCTTCATCCTTGCATTTCTCCAGGCGTACTTCTTGCTTCCAGTGGAAATAAATCACCATTTCATCCCGAATACTATACTCCATACATCTGTAGTTCATTTCTTCATTTACACATTGTACCAGGTATTCGAAATGCCTATATAAGAAGAAAAAACAAGAAATGTCACTGGTAAGTGTCGCATGCCCCACAAAGGATCTATGAAAATAACAATATATGTTATAATAGGTAGCAATGTATCAATGAATATCAAGAGTAATGGACTGACGTTTTAGACTAGACATGCAATTTCATCTTGTTTTGTTTTTTTACATTAAACCATGGCCTTGACCTTTATATAACCATGACATCTGATGTAACAATCTGGGTATTTCAACAAGTAAATGCAGGTGACAAATCATCATGACATGCTGATCACTTGTGTCAAGCTATTTTTAAAATCCCTCCATGTAAGACAAAGTTACAGATCAGGCATGAAATATCAAACAAACTGAAATAGTGACCTTGAGGTAAGGTTCTGGGTTTTTAACGGCACACATTGTCATGTCATGTTGACCAATTGATAAATTGAGCCAAGTGTTTTTGAAATCCATCCATGTATGATAAAGTTACCGGATGGACTTGAAACCTCAAACAAAGTGTTGTCAAACAAACTTAAAGTGTGACCCTGACCTTTGAGGTATGGGTGTGGTCTTACTCGCAACACGTTGTCATGTTATGTTGATCATTTGTAGCAAGTATTTATAAAATCCATCGATGCATGACATAGTTACTGGCCAGACACGAAATCTCACACCGACTCAAAGTACTGTTAAACAAATTCCAAGTGTGACCTTGACCTTTGAGGTACCGGACGGAATGACAGATGGACGGGCAGACAGACGCTGCCATTACTATATGCCACATCAAACATTTGCGTAAACACTCCTTACCATATTTTACTGATAAATTGAGGTAATAAAAAATATTTAAAACTATTGCTGTCTCATTATTCATTAAACAATAATTATTTTATTTAATGTCACAGACACATGGTATGATACCCCACCCAATATACCGTCACTGCATTTCTCAAAATGCTGAATGCCAGGCAAGGCGGCTTCTAGTACCATTTTTTATGTCTTTTATATGACCCAGCCAGGAATCGAACCTACAACCTTCCACACTGGTTGGCATGATAAAATCAAAATATACTGCCATAAAAACCTATATTTTCATTCAATCTTATTCCTCCAAAAATAAAACTGGATGTCATATATTATCGGTAGTATGTTAAAAACTTTATAGTCTTACCTGTCTAAAGCAGCCAGTTAAGGGAAGGAACAAAAGTGGCCATTTAAGACAGGTTGTTGCTTAAACAAGGTTAATCTGCTTTAAAAACATAGAAAAAGAAAATAGCAAATGTATTTGCTTAAGACAAGTGGCTGCTTAATAGAGGTGGCCACTTACACAGGTTTGACTGTATATGTAGGAATTGTCATCAACTCAACACATTTAACTGACATGACCATCAATACCATGTGACCTCTTCAGAAAAGTGTGGAGAAAAAACTCTGGTTCAAAAGTGACATTATAAAAAAGTGATAATAAATATCAGACTTTATATGATGTACACTTTTCATCTATCATGTTTGTATTTTGGAAAATTTGAAAACAAACGTAATTTCATTCTTTAAATGTTACCTGCATAATGTGTCTGATACAGAAGATTTATTAGACTTATTAACAATGTTATCAATGTCTTCCATGGTGTTATTACATCGTTTGCTGTAAGCAGCCGTCACATATTCCTCCCTGACACAAGCAACTGGTGCTTCTGAAAAGAGAGAATATTCTGGCAAATATCAGTTTTCAACCAAGCAAGGGCCAATAACTTTTATTTTCATTCTGTTCCTATCTGGCCAGTTTTCATGTTCAATGATATTCGGACCAAGTCTGGCCAAGATCTGATCAAAAGCTGACATTTCTGTAATACCCTGTAACATACAATTATGGGTAACAAATGTAATCCTGTAACATTTTCTGTTAAAAATTCATTAAAACTGCTTGTTTCTGCAAATAAATTTAATAATTTATTTGTTTAACAGAAGTTACATTTGTTTACAATATGAGTCTAAGTCTTAATCTCACACTCAAAATATTGATGAATTTAGGTCCAGGTCTGATCCAGCGACTTATAACTTGTCTGAGGTTTCATGAATAAAAACACCCTGATCAAGTTATTTAAGTCACTATCAGGGTATCAAGAACTGTTAGATTGAAGTTTAATTTAACTACATTTGTCATTTCACAGAACAGTATTTATCTATATATACAATCAGAAAAACAGACAAACTTCTATCAATTCAATATTGAATATCAATGGGATACAGTAGAACTTCGATAGCTCGAATCCGATGGGACTGGACAAAATAATTAAAGTTAAAGGTTGTTGGAGTCAAGTTTTTTTCAACATCATACCATACATGTCAATACATTGAAATAGGAACTCGACAGGGACCAGATAAGTGGTTTGAGCTATACATGTTGTTCCAGCCATCCATGTTCAAGCCAACTAAGTTCTACAGTAGGTTAAACTTATTTATTTTACTTCAATTGTGAAACAAGTTCTTACAACTTAGACAAATCACGAAGGAGATAGTTCTATACAAAGACATTTTTGTTATAAATCAAGGGAAACAACTCAGACATTCATCATCAAATTAGACCTGTTCAAAATGTCACCCGAGATCTGGTACTGACTTATAATGTTTTTATATGATATAATTTAATATTTGGTCTGATCAAGTTTCTTGTTTTTTTAATGACATATTCTTTGCAACTTTATTCAAATTTAAAATCAGAGTATTTCTATTAAATAATACGTCTTAATTACTGACCTATAATAAATACGCTTTGCCAAAATGAGACAATCCTGTGAAGAGATGTCAATTAATTGCTGCTTTGGTGTTACAAGTTTTGATTTAACTGTTATAAACACAATATTGGAGAGGACGTGTCACAAGTTGTATTCTTATTGTCAAAATGTGTTAATAGGTTGATTGATTGATTGAATATTTAGCGTCATTTTCATGCCATCGAAGGATAACAGACGATCAGTTAACCCAACCATGGTTTCCTGGGATTAACCAGAACTCTAGCACACCCCATCTCCGCAAGTAACTGATAACTTTCCCACTTGAATCAGTGGTGAGAGACAAATGATAATGAGACACAATGTCGTATATCAATCATCACAGAGACTGTTGCCGGGCAAGGTTTCAAACTCACAACCCCTGGATTGATAGTCAAACATGTAACAACTGAGCTAATCAGGCCTGGCGTAAAAAGGTAGAAGGAAACAAATGATAACACAAAAACAGGCTACTTTTTCATTTCATACTAAAAATCTGTATCATATTTATATGCATGCATATTTTTTCTTTATAAAAATTACGTAATTGCAAGAGTGCTGGGAAAATATGTTATGCTGGTGTAAAATGTATCGTTTACTTTAACAATTGATATTCTTTTTCTAGGAAACGGTTTATTTTTAGCACTTGTCACAGTGATGAAAATTAAATAAGTTGACACATTGCTTCGGATATTAAACTGCATGTGTAATGTAATGAAACAAATGAAATATTAATAGTACAAATGTAATTTAACTTAATCAATGCATTAAAATAAATCTAAAATTTACTAAATAGAAAATATTGGAATACAAATAGCTTAAAACAGATTAGTCTGATTTCTGAGTAAAGGTTAATGCTATGCAGAGTGGATGTAACACAACTTTGCAGTTTGTTGGGATTTGATTCATTGTTGAGACTCCCCACAAAATCAACGAAAATTCACGATTACAGAATTAGGTAGCTACTGTTACCTATGGTGAAGAAAATCCTGTTAAAAATGCAGGTGAAAGAGAAAACACCAAGTCAATATTTAATGATTAAAGGGCCATAATTCTGAAAACAATGATTAGATTGGACCAAATCAACATGTCTGAGACACTTAATAATGTTTGCAAGTTTAGTGAAGATCAAATCAAAACTGTGGGTAATAGAGTACAAACAACCTGAAAATGTACAGACAGACGGACTGATGACAGGGCTCCTATGCTCCTGTTCATTATTTGGAATAAAATTCCCTGAAATTTCTATTGCACTTTCCTGACCATATTCATTATTCCACTGACATTTGTATGTTTTTTAAAGTTGTCTTCCTGTTTAGCATATTTACAATGTGTTCAATTGTATATTTGTTGCACATTACTAAACTGTTGCCTCTTTAAGTTCAAATATGTTATTACAGATCTTCTAACTGTTTTTATCATTAGTACATAACTGTATTCTATCGACTGTATGTTGTATTATTTTTTTTCTTTAATGTATGAATATACTGCCTTGGCTTTCAATAGTGATGAAAAATTAATTCCCTGATATTTCTCCAACATGTGATTAGTTTTCATATATTCTCAGGCAAATTTTTTACTTTGGGGGAAAAAAATCCATTTCCCTTACTTTTATCTGGTGCTATGGAACCCATGAAGAGGTCACCTTCAGTTTTGATAATAAAAACATTATAAATAGAACAGCATCTGACCTGCTTTTACACATTTCCTCCCGCATGAGGAATGGCAGCACTTGTCTTTGCCATTGTTTTGAGGTTGTGTCCTACAGTCATAGTCATATTCACACTCATCATTGTACTGGCCAGAGTGATGGCTATAGTTCTGGCTTGTATAGCTACAGGACTCCTGATACTTGTGCGGACAAACTCCTGGTGACAGCTCTGTCAATATATCAAAGGGACATAGTAGTAAGGTTAGTAAATGTTCACTTGGAACATCTAGCATACCAGTAAATGATGTATTGTATCTATATACCAGGATATCAGTAAATAATGCATATATATATATATACCAGCATTTATTAATGAACAAAATCAAATTTACTGTTACTAGACAATGCTTTAGATCTCAAATTGAACAACATATTTACAAACAAGAGGTCCAAGAGGGCCTGAGGACGCTCCACTGACTCATAGTGGCCATAACATTTTTTGAAATTTCACAATATTTAGCCGCTTTTGGGGTCCTCTTAACAACTTATGGATAAATACTCCCACCACACCTATACTGAACAAAAACTTAATTGCAATAAAAAGGAAATACTTTAAATTCCCATACATTCATCTGTAAACCAAATAAGGGCCCTGTACAGAACATTTATACAACTTAGCCCCTTGATTTGTCAAAACTTCAATTACCCACTCTTAGAGATTTGTTATGAGCAGAAATGTTTTAGATTTTAAAAAGAAGTTTTTTGTACACATGGATGTGAAAATGAAAATAATCAGTTTTCCCTATAATATTCTTATGTAAACGTAAAAAACACATTACAAGGCCCCAATATAACCCAGCCTCTTGATATGCAGACTCTTTAATCCTTGCTGATGTAAGGATAATTATATCAAATATAAACTAGGTAGTTTGACTGAAAAGTTATTGAGAGGAAGCTTTGTGAAAATTTACAATTTTAACTATATTGCCCCACCCAACCCCTGGCCCCTTATGGAAATTCAATCCTCTTTATTGAACAAAATCAGATTTATTGTTACTAGACAATGCTTTAGATCTCAAATTAAACAACATATTTACACAAATGGAAGAAAAAATGAGAATTTTACATTTTCCCTGAGTATTCCTATGTAAAACTCAAAGACCTCTTACAGGACCTCTATACATCCCAGTGACCCTTGATTTGTACAAATTTAAAACTCTTAATCATAGGGATATTCTATATCAAATATGAACAAATTTGACAGACTGGTTGTTGAGAATAAGATTTATGACAGTGTTCAATTTTAACCATTTTTTTACCCCCACCCTGCCCCTTTTAGAAAGTCAATCCTTCGTATCAAACACAATCTTATTTGTTATGACTAACAGATGCTTTAAATTCAAACTGAATAAAAAAAGTCATTAATGAAACAAAAAAAAGGAGAATCTTCCGTTTTCCAATAGTATTCCTATATAAAACTTAAAACCCCCTTTAAATACAAGACCCTTGATTTGTACAAACTTTAAATCCATACTCATTGGGATAAACTACCGGTATACCAAATATGAACAAATTAGACTGGTTGTTGAGAAGATTTTTGAAAATTTTCTATTTTGACCCTTTTTTTACCCACCCTGGCCGGTTATGGAAAGTCAATTATCCTTATTGAACCAAATCTTATTTCCTGTGGCTATATGATTCTTCAGAACTTATAATGAATAATAATTTTACCTAAATAGATGAAAAAATGAGAATTTTTGTTTTCCCATAGTATCCCTATGTAAAATTCTAAGTCCCCTTACAGGGCCCCTATAAATATAAGCCCCAAAATTCTTATCTACAATCAAACCCCTACACATTGGGATAATTTATGCGAAATATGAACACATCTGACTTACCGGTTCTAAAAAAACATTTTTGTAATTCGGAATTTTTACCCTTTTGAGGCCCCTCCTGACCCCCTTAAGACAGTGGAACCCAGTCATTGTAACAAATCTGAACCTCGTTCACCAAACAATGCTTCTGTGAAGATATAGGAAAAATCATTTCCATTTAAAAAAAAAAAAAAAAAATTAATATAATGACCTGTGTCCCCTAATTAAACCCACAAGGCAAGGTCATTTTAAACCCAAGGGACACCATTTGAACAAAACTGTAGTTGGTTATCATTTCTACATAAACATTTTGAAAGTCTGTTTGGCCATTCATGAGAAGAAGATTTTTTAAGTTTGGACTGTTTTTAGTAATAGCGGCAATCTTGAATTTCTGATCGAAAAAAACAACAGATATTCTGTTTAGTCTCCTAACCCATGTGAAGTTCAAGTTTAATTGGCCCAGTGGTTTCAGAGAAGGTGCTGCTAATATTCGACAGACGACGTACGACGCACCATCACATAACCCTTCTGGTCTTTGGCCTGTAGAGCTAAAAATGATAGAAACAGTACAGTAAACTGAAGATTAATGTTTGAAATGTAGCATTATTTTAGCAGATGCACAAACCTAGATATATCATGATGTATAATGATAAATTTTCCTGTTCCTCTCTATTTAGCAGGTGGTAGAACCTCTCATACACACTTGAAGTAATATCATGGTATGCCCATATCCAGATGCTTAAAGTCATGTCTTTACTGTAACAGAAATAATGTGAAATGACAATAATTAAATTTATGCATTTTTTACAAATTATAGAGATTTTTCATGAAACAGTTTTAATAATTTCACTGGTTAAATAAATAATAAATTGGTGATAATTCAACTGTATTCAATAACATATTTGCAATAACGTTTCACTCATGATCACTGAAATCAACATATGAGCATGCTCTCTCATAACTTGGCCACCCTAGACCATACATGCTTTGTAAGTTGGCCACTTATAACCATACATGCTCTCTTGTAAGTTGGCCACTCATGACATTACATGCTCTCTTGTAAGTTGGACGCTCATGACAATACATGCTCTCTCGTAAGTTGGCCACTCATGACATTACATGCTCTCTTGTAAGTTGGACGCTCATGACCATACATGCTCTCTCGTAAGTTGGCCACTTATGACCATACATGCGCTCTTGTAACTTGGCCGCTCATGACCATACATGCTCTATCGTAACTTGGCCGCTCATGACCATACATGCTCTCTCGTAAAATGGCCACTCGTGACCATACATGCTCTCTTGTAACTTGGCCACTCATGACCATACATGCTCTCTGGTAACTTGGCCACTCATGACCATACATGCTCTCTCGTAAAATGGCCACTCGTGACCATACATGCTCTCTCGTAACTTGGCCGCTCATGACCATACATGCTCTCTGGTAACTTGGCCACTAATGACCATACATGCTCTCTCGTAAAATGGCCACTCGTGACCATACATGCTCTCTTGTAACTTGGCCACTCATGACCATACATGCTCTCTGGTAACTTGGCCACTCATGACCATACATGCTCTCTCGTAAAATGGCCACTCGTGACCATACATGCTCTCTCGTAACTTGGCCGCTCATGACCATACATGCTCTCTCGTAAGTTGGCCACTTGTGACCATACATGCTCTCTTGTAACTTGGCCACTCATGACCATACATGCTCTCTCGTAACTTGGCCGCTCATGACCATACATGCTCTCTCGTAACTTGGCCACTCATGACGATACATGCTCTCTCCTAAGTTGACCACTTATGACCATACATGCTCTCTCGTAACTTGGCCGCTCATGACCATACATGCTCTCTCGTAACTTGGCCACTCATGATCATACATGCTCTCTTGTAGGTTGGCCACTAGTGACCATACATGCTCTCTTGTAACTTGGCCACTCATGACCATACATGCTCTCTCGTAACTTGGCCCCTCATGACCATACATGCTCTCTCGTAACTTGGCTGCTCATGACCATACATGCTCTCTTGTAGGTTGGCCACTAGTGACCATAAATGCTCTCTTGTAATTTGGCCGCTCATGACCATACATGCTCTCTTGTAGGTTGACCACTAGTGACCATACATGCGCTCTTGTAACTTGGCCACTCATGACCATACATGCTCTCTTGTAACTTGGCTGCTCATGACCATACATGCTCTCTCGTAACTTAGCCACTCATGACCATACATGCTCTCTTGAACTTAGCCGCTCATGACCATACATGCTCTCTGGTAACATGGCCACTCATGACCATACATGCTCTCTTGTAACTTAGCCGCTCATGACCATACATGCTCTCTTGAACTTAGCCGCTCATGACCATACATGCTCTCTGGTAACATGGCCACTCATGACCATACATGCTCTCTGGTAACTTAGCCGCTCATGACCATACATGCTCTCTTGAACTTAGCCGCTCATGACCATACATGCTCTCTTGTAACTTGGCCACTCATGACCATACATGCTCTCTTGTAACTTGGCCACTCATGACCATACATGCTCTCTTGTAACTTGGCCACTCATGACCATACATGCGCTCTTGTAACTTGGCCACTCATGACCATACATGCTCTCTTGTAACTTGGCCACTCATGACCATACATGCTCTCTTGTAACTTGGCCACTCATGACCATACATGCGCTCTTGTAACTTGGCCACTCATGACCATACATGCTCTCTTGTAACTTGGCCACTCATGACCATACATGCTCTCTTGTAACTTGGCCACTCATGACCATACATGCTCTCTTGTAATTTGGCCACTCATGACCATACATGCTCTCTTGTAACTTGGCCGCTCATGACGATACATGCTCTCGTAACTTAGCCGCTCATGACCATACATGCTCTCTTGAACTTAGCCGCTCATGACCATACATGCTCTCTGGTAACTTGGCCGCTCGTGACCATACATGCCCTCTCGTAGGTTGGCAATTAGTGACCATACATGCTCTCTTGTAACTTGGTCACTCATGACCTTACATGCTCTCTTGTAACTTGGCCCCTCATGACCATACATGCTCTCTCTTAGGTTGGCCATTCATGACCAAACATGCTCTCTCGTAACTTGGCCACTCATGACGATACATGCTCTCTCTTAACTTGGCCGCTTATGACCATACATGCTCTCTCGTAACTTGGCCGCTTATGACCATACATGCTCTCTTGTAACTTGGCTGCTCATGGCCATACATGCTCTCTCGTAACTTGGCCGCTCTTGACCATACATGCTCTCTCGTAACTTGGCTGCTTGTGACCATACATGCTCTCTCGTAGGTTGGCCACTTGTGACCATACATGCTCTCTCGTAAGTTGGCCGCTCATGACCATACATGCTCTCTCGAAACTTGGCCGCTCATGACCATACATGCTCTCTCGTAACTTGGCCACTCATGACGATACATGCTCTCTCCTAAGTTGACCGCTTATGACCATACATGCTCTCTTGTAACTTGGCCACTCATGACCATACATGCTCTCTTGTAACTTGGCCACTCATGACAATACATACTCTCTCCTAAGTTGACCGCTTATGACCATACATGCTCTCTCGTAACTTGGCCACTCATGACGATACATGCTCTCTCCTTAGTTGACCGCTTATGACCATACATGCTCTCTCGTAACTTAGCCACTCATGACCATACATGCTCTCTCGTAACTTGGCCGCTCATGACCATACATGCTCTCTCGTAAGTTGGCCACTCACGATACAATACATGCTCTCGTAAGTTGGCCACTCATGACCATACATGCTCTCTTGTAACGTTGGCCACTTGCGACACCATACATGCTCTTGTAACTTGGCCACTCATGACCATACATGCTCTCTCGTAAGTTGGCCACTCATGAACATACATGCTCTCTCATAAGTTGGCCGCTCATGACCATACATGCTTTTGTAACTTGGCCACTCATGAACATACATGCGCTCTCATAAGGTGGCCACTCATGAACATACATGCTCTCTTGTAAGTTGGTCGCTTGTGAATATACATACTCTCTCGTAAGTTGGCCGCTCATGACCATACATGCTCTTTTGTAAGTGGGCTGCTTGTGACCATACATACTCTCTCGTAAGTTGGCCTCTCATGACCATACATGCTCTCTCTAAAGTTGGCCACTTGTGACCATACATGCTCTCTCTTAAGTTGGCCACTCATGACCATACATGTCTTGTAAGTTGGTCGCTCATGACCATACATGCACTCTCATAAGTTGTAAGTTGGCCTCTTGTGATCATACATGCTCTTTCATAACTTGGCCGCTCATGACCAAACATGCATTCTTGTAAGTTGTAAGTTGGCCTCTTGTTACCATACATGCTCTCTCGTAAGTTGGCCACTCATGATCATACATACTCTTTAGTAAGTTGGCTGCTTGTGACCATACATGCGATCTCGTAAGTTGGCCATTCATGACCATACATGCTCTTGTAACTTGGCTGCTCATGACCATACATGCTCTCTCGTAAGTTGGCCACTCATGACCATACATGCGCTCTTGTAAGTTGGTCGCTCATGACCATACATGCACTCTCATAAGTTGTAAGTTGGCCTCTTGTGATCATACATGCTCTTTCATAACTTGGCCGCTTGTGACCATACATACTCTCTCATAATTTGGCAACTTGTGACCATACATGCTCTCTTGTAACTTGGCAACTTGTGACCAAACATACTCTCTGTAACTTGGCAACTCGAGACCAAACATGTTCTCTCATAAGTTGGCCACACCTGACCATGGATGCTCTCTAGTTAGTTGGCCATTAGTGACCATACATGCTCTCTCAGCACTAGACACACATTATCACTGACTACTTCCCCACATGTTCAGAGGAATGCAATTCATGGCCATAGAACAAAGTTCATGATTAATCATTATAAAATCTGTCGTCAGACGAAGATTCAAAATCATAACCTCTGCATTGGCATTCAGATGCAATACTGATTAAGCCATATTAAAATAATCTCTCATATTTATATGTGTAAAGATTGACTTGATGTGTGGTCCAATCCCAAAGGTAAAATCTATTTCAACGTTGTATATCACTTTAAAGATGCATACCTTAAACTTTCTGTTCAGTAAGTGATGGAAAGATTATTGAATCACAAAAGAGGTTTGGTTTAAACATATTTTATTGCATAATTCACATAGCAAATGAGTTCTAGCAACATTAGTTATGGCCCTCCCCTTAAAAGAGAAACGTCCAATTTGAAGATAATGGTAGATTCCGCCCTTGTAGTTTTTCATATTTATGAAATTTATTAATTCACAGGTCGGCATTTCCCATTTTCTTTGTTGATCTTTAAGTATAATCTGATACTAGCTGGCCAATGAGTGACTTTATTGCAGGACACAATTTAGTATTTTGTCATCAAAATAAAAGAATTTTACTCTACAGAGACAAAATATAATATAAGACATTGAACAGAATATCCATAATATATGATGTTTGATAATTAATGTGCAGTTTACTGCTAAGATTTAAGAATTACCAGCGATTAAAGTGGATGTCTCTTTGAAGTACAGTCAAACCTGTCTTAAGCAGCCAGTGAAGAGGAGCAAAAGTAGCCTTTTAAGACAGGTGGTTGCTTAATACAGATTAATTTGCTCTGAAAACATAGACATAGGTAAAAGCAAATGTGGCTGCTTAACACAAGTGGCTGCTTAATAGAGATGGCCACATACACAGGTTTCAAGTCCAAAAAACGACCAAAATAACAAATAATTTTTGAATTCAGGAATTATCTTTTGACAAACAAAAGGTGAAAAATTTGTGGTACAACACATTTGAAATATAATTAATTTTAATCAATTTTTATATCACATGTCTGCTTCTTGTGATGTATAATATATAATTATGCTTGTATTAATTAAAAAAAATACATGTTTTCAAAAAAGAAATGTGTTAAAATTCCATTTAAAAACAATGAAGTGAAAAGACTAACCCATTCCACATTCTTAAAACCAAAATGATATTGTTTAAAAGATCAAAACAATGAATACCATAAAATACCTCAAAAGGTAGTAATATAAGTTGTTCAACAAATTATTTGTATATCTGAAAAAACTTTCTTGTTTTGTTGACACCTGTTATTTTTGTCAAATGTGGGAGTAGTGTATTGATATTGAAAGAACCTTGCAAACTTTGTAGTTTTGTTGACACCACTGACCTGTTACTTTTGTCAAATGTGGGAGTAGTTTTAATATTGCAAAAACCTTGCAACTTTAATAGTTTTGTGGACACCACTGAATTGTTACTTTTGTCAAATGTGGGAGAAGTTTTCATATTACAAGAAACTTGCAAACTTTGTAGTTTTGTGGATACAACTGACCTGTTACATTTGTCAAATGTGGGAGTAGTTTTAATATTGCAAGAACCTTGCAAACTTTGTAGTTTTGTGGACACCACTGAATTGTTACTTTTGTCAAATATGGGAGTAGTTTTGATATTGCAAGAACCTTGCAACCTTTGTAGTTTTGTGGACACAACTGACCTGTTACTTTTGTCAAATGTTGGAGTAGTTTTAATATTGCAAGAACCTTGCAACCTTTATAGTTTTGTGGACACCACTGAATTGTTACTTTTGTCAAATATGGGAGTAGTTTTGATATTGTAAGAACCTTGCAACCTTAATAGTTTTGTGGGCAAAACTTACCTGTTACATTGTAAAATATGGGAGTAGTTTTAATATTTCAAAATCCTTGCAACCTTAATAGTTTTGTTGACACCACTGAATTGTTACTTTTGTCAAATGTTGGAGAAGTTTTAATATTACAAGAACCTTGCAATCGTTATAGTTTTGTTGACACCACTGAATTGTTATTTTTGTCAAATCTGGGAGAAGTTTTAATATTGCAAGAACTTTGCGAACTTTGTAGTTTTGTGGACACAACTGAACTTATTTTTGTCAAATCTGGGAGAAGTTTTAATATTGCAAGAACCTTGCGAACTTTGTAGTTTTGTTGACACAACTGACTTGTTATTTTTGTCAAATCTGGGAGAAGTTTTAATATTGCAAGAACCTTGCAAACTTTGTAGTTTTGTGGACACAACTGAATTGTTATTTTTGTCAAATCTGGGAGAAGTTTTAATATTGCAAGAACCTTGCGAACTTTGTAGTTTTGTGGACACAACTGACTTGTTACTTTTGTCAATTGTGGGAGTAGTTTTAACATTGCAAGAATCTTACAAACTTTGTAGTTTTGTGGACACCATTGACCTATTACGTTGTCAAATGTATGAGTAGTTTAATTATTGCAAGACTCTTGCTAATTTTGTAGTTTTGTGGACACAACTGACCCGTTTCTTTTGTCAAATGTGAGAGTAGTTTTAATATTGCAAGAATCTTGCAAACTTTGTAGTTTTGTGAACACAACTGATCTGTGACTTTTGTCAAATGTGGGAGTAGTTTTATATTGCAAGAATCTTGCTAATTTTGTAGTTTGTAGACACAACTGACCAGCTACTTTTGTCAAATGTGAGAGTAGTTTTAATATTATAAGAATCTTGCAAACTTTGAAGTTTTGCGGACACCACTGACCAGTTACTTTTGTCAAATGGTGGAGTAGTTTTTATATTGCAAGAACCTTGCAAATTTTGTAGTTTTGTGAACGAAACTGATCTGATACTTTTGTCAAATATGGGAGAAGTTTTAATATTGCAAGAATCTTGCAAACTTTGTAGTTTTGTGGTAACAACTGACTTTTTACTTTTGTCAAATGTGGGAGTAGTATTTATATTGCAAGAATCTTACAAACTTTGTAGTTTTGTGGACACCACTGACTTGTTACTTTTGTCAAATGTGGGAATAGTTTTTATATTGCAAGACTCTTGCAAACATTGTCTCGATTTATGGACACCCAGGACCTGGTACTTTTTTTAAATGTAAGAGCAGTTTAGATATTGCAAAAACCTTGCAAATGTTGTTTTCAGTGGAAAACCCAGACTTGTATCTGTACTTCTGTCAAATGTGCAAGTAGTGTTTTGATAATGCAAACTATGGAAGTAATTCAGTCATCGATTTGCTCACAGGCCGACTGACTGACCAACAGACTTAATGACACAGTGACTCTTATATATACACTCACTTCATTTGTGAGGGTTTATAAATCACATGAAAATATAGTATATCAAACAAAACTTACCTTATACTATGTACTTCATATTCATAGTCAAGAAATAGATGATCCAACTGAAAAATATAACACAAGATAAAATTATACAAGTTGAACAAAATAATAACACTTACAATTCAGTCATTAAATTTACTTCTTTAATATAGTATTGTAACAAGTGCATAGAAAAATAGGACACTGATGATGAAATTGTGCCTGTTGTTAAATCAGAAAATATTTCTTGAAGCTAAACAGCTGACAAATTGTTCATGTAAATGTATAAAACAATTTCTTTTAATCAGTACTTGTATCTAAAAGCCATCTAAAACAACAAATGTGAAATAAAATATATTGATTGAACTTATGGATGTTTCCCTAACAAGTGCTTGATTACATACCATGAATTCAAGAGTATAATTCGCATTTCATTTTCCAAGTTTTTAAGGTCTCAAAAAGGGGTGCATATTATACTAGTGTATAGAAAAAACAATATTATTTTTCAGGTTTCGTCAGAGTTTTCGTCAAACTTTGCAATCGTCAACAAAGACATTTCTGATGACTATCATCTTGAACGTAGGACAATAAGCAAACATGTCTTACAAAGGGGTGCATATTTTACTAGTGTAGAGAAAAAACAATACTATTTTTCAGGTTTCGTCAGAGTTTTCGTCAAACTTTGCCATCGTCAACAAAGACATTTCTGATGACTATCATCTTGAACGTAGAACAATAAGCAAACATGTCTTACAGGCTTTATATTTTATGATTTCTACTAATAAACACAGTATATAAAACATTTTTGGTATTCGTGTGTATTCTGTTACTTCCAAATGAGAAACAACAAAACTTTTCGTTAAACAAGAAGTCTTCTATTTATTAACTAGACTAGTGCAAATATTCAAATTCCGGTAATTCAATATTTCTATGCTTGTCATTAAACCAGATAACTGTATGGTGTTTAATGTAATAAAGAAATATATATGAAAATATTGATATTTTTTACAATTATGAATTTCATTTTTTTACAATTATGACTAATTATTATCAGTTTATTGATTAAAAATAAAACAAAACGAATTTAAAAATCTGGGACCACAAAATGGTACAGGTGTTCAGCGGCAGTAAATTGCAAGCCAATTACAAAATTGACTCCACCCACTTGTACTTTTTCTCGTTTTTTCCTGCTGTTAGATTCTCTTTCTGTTAATTTAAACTAAATGACATCTCTAGGATCTTCAAATAAAAAGTGCAAATACTGTTTGATAAGTGATAATAGTGACATGTTTTAGTAGGGTTGGGAACCTGATGTGTGAAAAGGGGTTGAGAATGCGCTATTATTGTGAGGATAAATAGTGGAGAAACTGTCAACAACATCAAAGAAGAAGATTTTGATGGGGTTTATGAGTCCAACATCTGGGCACTTAAAAAAGTGTCCCTTTTATTTGTCTTATCCAAATACACACACATATTTAATAAATACACATGTTAATATGTATATCATCAAATCATTTTACATACGAATTATGCAGTACACCAGTCTAGCTTTTGTTACTCCATAATATTAGCCAATCAAAATTCATCTTTTACTTTTGTCTGGATTTCAGAATGGAGGACGTAATAAACAATTGATTCATGCCTGCAGATGACAGACAGATACTAGCTTTTTTCCACCAGTTTTGGCTTCAAAATCACCCTGTGAATTATACTCGAGTGTGGATTATAATTGTAGAATTACGGTAGTAGCTGCATTGCTTGTAAAAGGGAAAGGGGATGTAAGGAGAAGAAAAATTTTGAGATCAGATTTTTGTTTCTTTTACTCTGTACTTTTACACATTGACCTCTATCTATTGCTCCAAGTATCATTAGATTCTGTTCCATACTTTTAAATATATATTCTAAACAAGCAAAACAACAACAAAAGGAGATAACTCTGTCATAACTCAAGATGAATTTTAATGAAGATATTTGAAATTTCACACAAAACAAAATGATAAACCTCTTGAGGGTGCAAAATTTGAGTTTACTTGCTGACCATTCATAAGATATGAACTTGCATGCAAGGCACATGTAAGCTTATATCTCATAAACATTCGCTCATCAAATAATATTCATTCCTTAATAAGTCAATTAGGCTCAATAGTGCTTTTATTGTTTTCATTCTCTAAACAGAAGTTCAATGTGTTTCATGGTACACTATAAAATCATAAAATACTTACCAGTGATGTATACTTCTCAACAATCTTCAGTTCACTTGGATCAGTGTTATTATATTCACTGTGATATGTTTCGTTATAAAGTTTTAGTGCTGCTTTAAATCGAGCTGAAATACAAATTAATATTCATTTGCGAACATGCACAACTAGACCTAACAATGACAC
Organism: Panopea generosa; assembly: GCA_029582155.1. Taxonomy (NCBI): domain Eukaryota; kingdom Metazoa; phylum Mollusca; class Bivalvia; order Adapedonta; family Hiatellidae; genus Panopea; species Panopea generosa. The sequence continues at coordinate 49,853,085 of CM055908.1, forward strand.
TTCCAAGCAGATTTCGGTTTCATCTGACCACAGATGTTGAAGGAATTCTTCAATTCCGAAAATCCAGAAGAACTGTTACTTTGTCAAAAATTATAAAGTAATATGCACAACAAGACCTCATACTGATCCTTCCCAGCAAGTTTCAACTATATATATATATCAAACCAAAGGTTCTTCGGACAAGATATTAAATTCTGTAAAAAACCATAATACCAGAAAGAAAAAGGGATATGAATAACTAGTCCCCAACAATAAATGCTGGATACTGTCAAATTATCACACAACAATGTCAAAGGGATATATATGCACAAGACCTCACACTAGTTGGTCCAACCATAAATCATGGATACTGTCAAATTATCAAACACCAACATCAAAGGGATATATGCACAAGACCTCACATTTATCCATCCCAGCAAGTTTAAGCTAAATTATAAAACATGTCTGAGGAGTTCTCAGGACAACTTTTTTCATCCCAATAAACAAAACTAGAGCTATCACTGAAGGTGATGAATACCCCCGAACGCCGCCATGACAGAAAATGGTTTACCATTGTATGAAGTTTTATTAAATTATATCCAATAGTTTTAAAGTTATGCTCCAGACAAAAACAAGAAACAGTTTAAGAAACAAATTTTTTATCAAAGGGCAATAACTCTGTAATTAGCAAGAATAGAGTTATGTTTCTTGTACACTGCACTTCCTCTCATTATATTCTACCATTGTATGAAGTTTGATGAAATTCCATCCAGAACTTTAAAAGTAATGCTCCAGACAAGGGAAATATATCAAAGGGCAATAACTCTGTAATTAGCAAAAATAGAGTTATGTTTCTTGTATACTGCACTTCCTGTCATTATATTCTACCACTGTATGAAGTTTGATGAAATTCCATCCAGTACTTTAAAAGTAATTCTCCGGACAAGGGAAATATATCCAAGGGCAATAACTCTGTAATTAGCAAGAATAGAGTTATGTTTCCTGTACACTGCACTTCCTCTCATTATATTCTACCGTTGTATGAAGCTTGATGAAATTCCATCCGGTACTTTTCAAGTTATGCTCCGGACAAGAAAAAATATCAAAGGGCAATAACTCTGTAATTAGCAAGAATAGAGTTATGTTTCTTGTACACTGCACTTCCTCTCATTATATTCTACCATTGTATGACGTTTGATGAAATTCCATCCAGTACTTTTCAAGTGATGCTCCGGACAAGGAAAATTGCAACGGACAGACCGACCAACAGACCGACAGACCGACCACAGGGTGACTCCAATATACCCCCTCAAAACTTCGTTTGTCCGGGGTATAATAATGGTCAATGGAAAGAAAATCTAATGCTACCCAAAGATTTGATTTATTTTCATTACAGCTGAAATACTACTAAGTGCTTATTGATTGTTTACCTTTTTCTTTGACAGGTTCCCGACATGTGTAATTCTTACATCCAACAGCGCAACATTTGAATGTTGTATTACCAAGACAGTCTTCATCCAGAACACAGGTATAATCTGGTGGCTCATAGCAGTGGTTCATTGTAATTGGGCAGGAACCTTCTATGGACACATTCTCTATAATGATGCATCAAGCTATTTATCAATGGTGGGCAATTAGTTACATTTTCTAATCAATTGAGTATGTTTATCAGATTACTTGTGGAAGTCAGTTGTTCTACTCAGATTTATTCCAAATCGTTCTCAAGCATGCAGGGACACCTAAAATAAAGTCAAATCAACTCTCACAACTATCTATATGTCATGGTAAATGAGATATCTAAGGTTGAAATTTGGATTTTCAAGCTCAAGTATAAGAATATTCTCAAGAATGGTTGGTGAATACAACCCCTGGGTCATGAGTAAGAATCCCCACCAGGTCACAGTTTTTTATGATTGACCATAAATTTTGTTCTATGGTTATGAGTCGCACCTCTGAATATGTGGGAAAATAGTCAGTGATCTGCAGATATCAAGTGTGTCAGCAACTGGTTAACTGTAGCAAACAAGGTGCGCTTACTGCCATTATAAAATTGAAATGTTGTTGAAAAGAGATAAAATAAAAACAAATAAAACAGGTACAATATCTTTTCAGTATCCCCAACAAATGGTTATCATTCTAAAAAATGGTAACAATCACTATCTAAATCACGGTCATTTCTTACCTGTCGAATTATTTAAAAGCATTTCTGAGAACCAAAAACTTGAAACGTTTATGATGGATAAAAAAACAACTACAGCTCTCATATCGGAAAAAAAGTTACTTCGAGAAGGAAATGCTTTACTGAATTGAAATTACCAATTTCTTATACCTTTCCTTTACAGGCGCCCCATTAACCTCCTTAGCCCTTGATTTGTCAAAACTTCAATCCCTTATGACTCATAGGGATTTGCTCTGATCAGTAAAATGCTTTAGAGCTCAAATTGATTTTTTTTTGTACATTTCCCCCATGGTATTCCTATGTAAAAGTAAAATCCCATTTCAGGGCCAGCTCCTTGAATTGTGTAGATTCTTCAATTTTTTGCCAATATAAGGATAGCTAATCTTTTTTTATTGTCTATTTTGGAGTTCAATCCAATTATTGAACCAAATCTAATTTTGTATGATTAGACAATGAATCAGATGACAAATAAAACAGGCCCATAGGCCTTATTGGTCACCTGATTATCCTTGATGACATAAAGCTATATGAATCTATTTTCCAACTTTTATCAATAAAACATAAGCATTAACCGTCATGTCAGCAACAACAAATCACACCAAAACAATCCAAATGATTGAGTCCATCAGTCATCAGAAATGATGTTTTTTGTCAATTTCTCGTATACAGATTTAGTAAAGTAGGCCCCACCCAAAGTCAGTCAAACCATGAAACCCAGGGATATGCAATTCACAATTTTTATAAAGGACCCCTATATGTCCATAATCATGCTCACCATTTGTTTCCCAGTGCTTCCTATAGTAAGAAGATTTCCAAAATTTACCTTGTATCCGACACTTTTTGTACCGCTCCAGTGGGGTGGGGACCATGCAATTCGCAATTTTGATTCACCCTTAGGTACCAAAGCTGCAAACTACATTTCTTCAAGATTGAGCTTACGTTTTTTGAGAAGAATGTCAATTGTTTACGGACAGATGACACATGACGACGGACAAAAGGCGATCACAAAAGGTCCCTTGAGACAAAGTCTAAAAATATATATTGAACAGAACACAACTATGAACCAAATTCAGTGACACCAAATGATTACCAAGAACAGAGCTAACAAAAACTTCAAGATAAATTGTTGACACTTCTGGAAAAGCATTTATTTTCTTGGACAAGGCAATTCAAACACCACACAATAAATTTATGTACAAAATAAACCTAGAACCAGCATGATACCTGCACTCTAATAGGTGATTTGTCATCTCTTTTGAAATAAAGTAGCTAGTGGTCCAAATCTGGTATCATGGAACAACACAGACTTCTAGCCTTTAAATCAATCTTAGTATGGGAGGAAACTTGCCAAAACTAAATCATGGAACAACACAGGCTTCTAGGCTTTAAATCAATCTTAATATGTGAGGAAACTTACCAATATTAAATCATGGAACTACAGTTTTCTAGGCTTTAAATCTGTATTACTACGAGAGGACACTTACCAAAACTATATCATAGAATCACATCGGTTTCTAGGCTTTAAATCAATCTTACTATGACAGGAAATTTATCAAAACTAAATTGCTGAACCATACAGGTTTCTAGGCTTTAAATCAATCTTACTAGGAGAGGAAACCGATCAAAAGTAAATCGTGGAACCACACAGATTTCTAGGCTTTAATCAATCTTACTATAAGAGTAAACTTACCAAAACTAAATCGCGGAACCACACAGGTTTCTAGGCTTTAAATCTGTCTCACTATGAGTAGAAATTTATCAAAACTAAATTGCGGAATCACACAGGTTTCTAGGCTTTAAATCCATCCTTATATGGGAGGAAACTAATAAGAACTAAATTGCGGAACCTGCACACAGGTTTCTAGGCTTTAAATCTGTCTTACTATGAGAGGAAACTTACCAAAACTAAATCGCAGAACCACACAGGTTTCTAGGCTTTAAATCTGTCTTACTATGAGAGGAAACTGATCAAAATTAAATCGTGGAACCATACAGGTTTCCAGGCTTTAAATCTGTCTTACTATGAGAGGAAACTGATCAAAACTAAATCACAGAACCACACAGGTTTCTGGGCTTTAAATCCATCTTAATATGGAGGGAAACTGATCAAAACTAAATCATAGAATCACACCGGTTTCTAGGCTTTTAATCAAGCTTACGATGAGAGGAAACTTACCAAAACTAAATCGCGGAACCACACGGGTTCTCTAGGCTTTAAATCTGTCTCACTAAGAGAGGAAACTTACCAAATCTAAATCACGGAATCACACCGGTTTCTAGGCTTTAAATCCATCTTACTATAAAAGGAAACTTACCAAAACTAATTCGCGGAACCATACAGGTTTCTAGGCTTTAAATCTATCTTTCTATGACAGGAAACTTACCAAAACTAAAACGCGGAACCACACAGGTTTCTAGGCCTTAAATCTGTCTTACTATGAGCGGAAACTTACCAGAACTAAATCACAGTATCACACCAGTTTCTAGGCTTTAAATTAATCTTAATATGGGAGGAAACTGATCAAAACTAAATCACAGAATCACACCAGTTTCTAAGCTTTTAATCCATCTTAATATGAGAGGAAACTGATCAAAACTAAATTGCTCAACACAAAGGTTTCAAGGCTTTAAATTAATCTTACTATGAGAGGAAACTTACCAAAACTAAATAACGGAATCACACCAGTTTCTAGGCTTTAAATCAATCTTACTATGAGAGGAAACTTATCAAAACTAAATTGCTGAACACAAAGGTTTCAAGGCTTTAAATCCATCTTACTATGAGAGGAAACGTATCAAAACTAAATTGCTCAACACAAAGGTTTCAAGGCTTTAAATTAATCTTACTATGAGAGGAAACTTACCAAAGCTAAATCACAGAACCACACCGGTTTCTAGGCTTTAAATTAATCTTACTATGAGAGGATACTTATCAAAACTAAATCACGGAACCACACAGGTTTCTAGGCTTTAAATCAATCTTACTATGAGAGGAAACTTACTGAAACACTGATGCATTCTGTTCGCCAGATAACGATCTCTCATAATAACCATTACTTTGATTGTCTTCATTATGGAGGTTTTGCCAACATTTGCACATTCGTCCTCATTGGAATTGAAAATATCTAAAACCTTTCTTATACATTCTTCTGCTTCTTGATAGTGACTGTTGAAAACAATTATGGAAACAATTTTACATAGGCATGATTTAATGTTAAACACAAACATTAATAAATGAAACAACTGCTAGATCGACTGGAAGCATTTGATAATTAAATCTGTCTGACTGAAAGAGCTTGGAAAATTTATTAATCTGATGGAAAGATTCTGGTACAATTACCAGTCTGACTAAAACAAGAGCTGTCGGAGGGACAGTGCGCTCGACTATTTGAATATTTTTCACAAAAGTATAAATATAATGGTACTTGCACACAAAACTTTAACCAGAATTTCTAAGTCAAATAAGGGCAATAATTTTGCATATAGTCATCCAAGTGTTATCTAACATAGTTATTGTAGTAGGTTTGATGACTGGCAAGTCTTGTGTAATGTTTCAAGTCAATTCATGCAATGGTTACTGAGATATGGACTTGCATGCACAACTTCAACCAAGGTGTTTGAGTTTAATCGACACCAACGCTGACACCTGGGTGAGTAGAATAGCTCTTCTATTCTTCAAATAGTTGAGCTAAAAATGAAAGAACTAAATGAGTTAAAAATACACACATAAATAACTTTTCCTCTCCTGTAACAACGCATAAAAGAATGGTCAAGTGAAGATATCAAACAATATATGAAAAGAATGTATTTAAATAGAATTTTATCTGTAAATTTGCAAGAATATTTAATTATGCTTGTGGCCTTAATAAATGTTAACAAATCTTTTTATTTCACTGACATGCTTTAAGATAACAAAAATCTATTTCAAGTGTGGTAGATAGAGTGTTAGCCACCCATGCCAGAGGTCATAACTTGGATCCCAGGCTTGGCCCAATGGCCTCTCAACAACTGCACTGATCAGTACCAGTTCTACCCAAACGTCAAAAGATGTAATGATAATTTTTTCACAAAGGAATTCACATCAGGGTCATATAAATTCTACACTGTGGCTATAAAGAAAAGCCGTTCAATTTGTTTATATTTTAGCTTCATGAAATATTTTGTTATATAGGGATATTTTACAGTGTTTTGTACAATATGGTAATATATTGTACTCGTATGTACTGTGGTGAGTCCAATATAGTTTTCAACACAAAACATTCACATACAATATATTCCCATATTGTACAAAAACACTGTTAAATGATCTTTTTATTCTATACCTCAATCCGAAAGAAATTTATCAAAAGAGTAAAGAAAAATCATGTAAATAAACTGTGAGTCCAAAGTAGCAGACGAAGGATAGTTTTTCTCAAACTCATTGTCAAATTTTTTTCCTTTTTTTTTTAAGACACCATCTTGAATTTTGAACTGTACAATATTAAAGTTATTGGACCCAATGAACTTCTACATATTGTACGGTCACGTGGTTACACATCTGCGGTAGGTGATCGGCTATACACTCACAAGTATAGAATAAGTACTTATATTAAGACTTCTCAGGAAATTATACATGGTAAAACAGAGCTACCTCTCATATTTGATACAAGAAACTTTATTTTGTGTCAGATGTACAAATATAAAACACTAGCTGTAAAGCTATTTGCCGACAGAAACATAACATGTTTGTTTTGTTTTTTTGTTTTTACTTACATGCATATAGCATTAGCATACATGCATGCACGCCACACGCATGCACACACCCACACATATACATACTGGTACATATAAACAGCACCCACACATACAAAGCACTTGTGCATTAACAACCTATATTCCCGTACATATATACAGTACACGCCCTCTCATACAAGATATTATGATGAAAGAGATAGGTTTAGTTCATACTTATTTACTCATACTTGGCTGCGAAAAGAGCCCAGAGCTAATATGAACTGCTCTCATGTCTGCTGTAATTACCAATTTAGAGTTAAAAGTTTAAAAGTTTGACAAGACTTTGAAACAAACTGGGTTTAGTTTATACTCATTTAATTTAGCTCACTTGCCATGCCACCCAGAGCCTATATAGACAACACTTGCCACGCCACCCAGAGCCTATATGGACAGCTTTTGTGTCTGGTTTCTGTGCATAACCAGTACTGAGTATTGCTTTTCTTTTTAGAGGCAATGGGCCAAGTCAGGAACCCACAACATGTGTTGTTTACCCACTACACTACCAGCCCGCTTGTGTTCAATATTTACACTAGATAAACAAATAAGAATACATACTAGCACTGTCCAGTCTTGGGATCTATGGTGTTATTATATACCATCATGCTCACTTTTTCATAACATTTGTTGGACGCTAGTATTGCCTGATCTGTAGAGTTTACACAAATGTTCAATGGTTTTGACATGGCAGCCTCCGCTAAATAACAAAAGAAACAAGTAATTGTAATCATTGTGTTCATTAATAGTGAAACCTTAAGTTTGGAGATAAATTGTTAAAGTTACTGGAAATATATCAAGTATTTTTTAAATAGTTAAAATTGATAAAAAGCATTTTTCCCCATATATAAAATATATTATCATGTCAAATCATATTAACTGATTGCGTATAGTCATAAAAATAACTATTTAAACATGCAAAAACAATACATAAAAAAAAAACGTTTCTGAATCTTTTCAGGTAAGTCCTAATCATTATTATTGTTTTTCTGTGTTTTTTTAATGGGGATTATTGCAATTTTCAGCATATTTCAGGTTATATATGGCATATCCAATTTTATTGGTGGAAGATGAGCTCAGAATGAAACTGAGTAGAACCACCATCCCTCCACAAGTAACTGGAAAACTTTTTCACATAAAACTTTTGGAGTGAGTGGGACTCTAACCTATGACCTTATATTAAAACACAGTATTCCTATAGCTTTCATGGTTTGCCTACATACTGCAATATCCAATAGCAGCTATAATTAAGAAATAGAAAACAACCTTTTTTAGAGGAGCAAGAGGACCATAAAGCCCTAAACTGCCTGTATGTGGCATAAACAACCTACCAAATAAAGCAACTTTTTATAAATCAAGGGCAACTGCTGAGACATTATTTATCTATGTTTAATGACATTTTCAACACAACAGGTTTTACATGGCATATCCGATTTATTGGTGAAAAAGACCTCGGATGGAATTTAAAAAGGACTACCATCCTTCCTCAAATTTTCTCATAATATTTTTGGACCAAACTGGGCTCAAACCAAAGACCTCAGCAGCAAGAGGGTTTGTTTGTTTTTGTTTTTATTAATGGGGTTTAACGCCGTTTTTAACACATTTCAGGTTATATATGGCATATTCAGTTGTACTTGTGAAGGAAGACCTCAGACCTAGTAGAACCCCTGTCCTTCTGCAAATAACTGGAAACTTTCACACATCAAGTTTTTTTGAGCTCAGCCATGGAGGACCCCACAGTGAGAGGTACGTGTTTATTAGACACTACCACCTTTAACCACACAGCCTTGGGGCTTAATATTATTTAATAAGTGTGTAAGTTTAAGTATGTGTAAGTTTGGTGAAGACCCAGTGATAAGTGATGTTGTGCACAAAAAGTGACAATAATGTAATTTATATAATGCAAAATATAGCTGTAATTCACACATAAACGGTCCCCTTTGGCCAGTTAAGAACCTTTTTGACCACATTTTGGTGTCTTATAGTTACGCAACTACATGTTCTGTATTACAAGTTTGAAGAGCCAATGAAAACAGTGGTATGTTACAGTGCACACAAGACCAAATAAGTAAACAATCATGATTCAAGGGCCATAACCCAGACATAAATTATCAGATTTGGCTAGCTTGGGTTACTACAAGATGAAAAATGACAAATGACAGTTAAAGCATTTATATGGAAAAATAAATGGATGGATGAATGTTTCAGTAATTGAAAGCTTCTTGTGACACTCAAACTAACTTTTTACCCACAAAATGATAGTTTAAGAGGCAATAATTCATTTCCTAACCAGATCTAAACTCAACTTTTAGCTCTTACACCCCAAATACTTTATTGGAAGTATGGACTGGTTATGTACATAAGCCTTTATAGTCTTTTGGCCAGTAGAGGGAAAATATAAAATACATACATGGGCAATGTTTGTCAAAGTGCATGCCCATTGATAGCATCGCTAGGGCTGTTGCGTTGCCGATAATGTCTTCACTTTCTATACCATCACATTGTTTGCTGTTCAATTCCTTCTTCATGCATTGGTACATATACGTGTATTCCCTGAAAGAAAATAATATAATATTTTTTTCTTAAATTCCAAATGTTTTTGTCAACAAGGAAAGTTCAAAACATCATGATGAAAGTAGGTTTACACAAGCTTAAAAAGCTTTTTTCTGTATCCTTACAATGTATGACTTTATCGTTTCATTGTTTAATGTATATTGTATGCTAAACATATGTATTTATGTGAATAACAAATTGATAAAATCATAAGAAAACAAGATTTGTCATCGGTAAGTGTCACATGCCCACCAAATGGTCGTTGAAAATAACAATATAATTATGTTATAATAGGTAGCGATGTATCCATGAATATCAAGAGTAATGGACTGATGTTTCAGACTATACATGCAATTTCATGTTTTTTTACATCAAAGCATGACCTTGACCTTTGTGTAACCTTGACCTTGACATCTGATGTAATGGTCAGGGTATTTCAACAGTTAAATGCTGCTGAAACATCATCATGACATGCTGATCACTTGTGTCAAGCTATTTTAAAAACCTTAAATGTAAGACAAAGTTACAGATCAATTGTTGATAAATTGAGCCAAGTTTTTGAAATCCATCCATGTATGATAAAGTTAAAGGACGGACTTGAAATCTCAAACAGATTCAAAGTGTTGTCATACATACTAAAAGTGTGACCTTGACCTTTGAGGTATGGGTCTAGGTCTTACTTAAGAGAAGTTGTCATGTCATCTTGATAAATTGAGTCAAGTTAAAGGCAAAGTCACAGACCAGACACACAATATCAAACAAATCGAAAGTGTGACCTTGATCTTTGAGGAAAGGTTCTGGGTCTTACATGCGACACTTAATTATGTCATGTTGATGAACTACGCCAAGTGTTTTTAAAATTTATCCATAGATGACAGACCAGACAAGAAATGTCAAAATGACTAAAAGTGTTGTCAAACAAAGTTAAATTGTGACCTTAACCTTTGAAGTGGGAGTTTGGGTATTAAGTGCAATACATCGTCATGTTATGTTGATCATTTATAACAAGATTTATAAGAATCCATCTATGCATGACAAAGTTACTGGCTGGACACAAAATCTCACGGACTGAAAGTGTTGTTAAACAAACTCAAATTGTGACCTTGACCTTTGAGGTACAAGTGTTGGTCTTACTCGCGACATGTCATCATGTTATGTTGATCATTTGTAGCAAGTATTTATAAAATCCATCTATGCATGACAAATTTACAGGCAAGACACGAAATCTCACACAAACTCAAAGTGTTGTCAAACAAACTCAAATAGTGACCTTGACCTTTGAGTTACGGTCATGGGTCTTGCTCAGGACACGTCTTCATGTTATGTTGATCATTTGTAGCAAGTATCATTAAAATCCATCTATGCATGACAAAGTTACAAGCCGGACACAAAATCTCACACAGTGTATTCAAACAAACTCAAATTGTGACCTTGACCTTTGAGGTACTGGTGTGGGTCTTACTCGCGACACGTCGTCATGTTATGTTGATCATTTGTACAAAGTATCAACAAAATCCATCTATGCATGACAAAGATACAGGCCGGAAACAAAATACCAGACGGAAGGAAGGACGGAGGGACGCTGGGATTACTATATGTCACCCCAAAAATTTTTGGGGGGAGGGGGGGGGGGGGGGGGGGGGGCCATAAAAAATCACTTTAGGACAATATCTGGATTACATTGTATCACTGGGATTTTATATTTTTATCTATTTTGTAATATAAAATCAATAATAAATGAAGTTCATTTAGTATATCATAGTACATGTATACAGTAAGTTTCAGAATAGAACCATCACAATGCCAGGTGAATTGAATCCTTAATGTATGAAGTGATACAAGGACAAGAGGGCCAGGTTTGCCTGAACTTGTTCACCTGTGAAAAAGAAGACAATGCCATCAAAGACAACATTCAGAGTTATACTGGCTCAGATACTTACTGCCTAGTCATGGTTTCCTCAACATGAATTGCATGCTTGATGTGATGGGCTGTTGGAATCCCACACCCTTTTGCCAATTAATTAGGTTATTTATGTTTTAATTGCTTACTAATCATTTAGTGTAATAAATAATTAACTCTACCAATTATCTCATCTCTTCTGTTTAAACCTCTAAACAATTCCAAGCTTTCTTTTCATGTTTAGAACCAATTTCAATAAAACAAGAGATTGCCACTAATGTGGTCATATCCCCCGACACTTCATTAACCCTGAGAGTTATAACCCCAAAACAAAAGAAAAAACTATCTTTGAAAAACAGACCCAACTCATTCGCATGGCACATCGTCTTGGGCTGGTTAGCATTTGTGCTAATTTATTTAAAATTCCAGTAACAACTAAAGAAGATAAGGTCCAGACAGATGGAGCTGTGACCTTGACCTTTGACAAACAGACCTAAGTCAGTCACATGACACATTGTCTTATCCTAGTGAACATTTGTGCCATGTTATTTAAAATTCCAATCACAACTAAAGAAAATACGGTCCGGCCAAGAGGAAACGCAGTGTATACATTGGATTTCCAAACACTTGACCTTGAGCTATGACCTTGACCTTTGTCATTCACATGACACATTATCTTGTCTTAGTGAACATTTGTGCCAAGTTACTAAAAAATTTCAAATCACAAGTGAAGGAGATATGCAGGAACGGAGAGATGAACAGAGTCCATTTCTATATCCCCCTGCTCCACTCTATGAGTGGTGGCGGGGAATAATAACTGAAATTATTGAATGAAAATTATTTTTCTATTTTTAGAAATGGCAACCTTTAATTTTTCCCATTTTATAAAAAAAAACACACTAATGTTTTACAGATGCCACCACAAATATTAGCTCTATCGCAAATCAGTAGTAAAGTTATGCAAACTACACTTAGACCAAAAAGTCACACATCAGTATTGTGTATTTTTCACAAAGTTCCCAGATTTAAATTTTTGACAACAGTATTACTTACCTACAGGTGAGTTGATGGGGATACATGTAACCTGATGCGGTATTATCTAAAATGCATTTATGTGATGCATTTCGGAAATTTTTATAACATGGATCTGAAATAAAAGAATTCATTTTTTATTTAGGGAATTGACATTGAAGTCTTAATGCTGGTTAATCATAAATTATACTGGTGACATTGCTAGTTGAGTTAACAACTTGTTAACTGCTGATTATGATTTCATCTTTTTGTTGAGGTCTTGTACATGTAACAACTGTTTTCAGTGTTACTAAGCAAAGGATACATGAATTTAGATGTACCATTAAAATGTATAAATTTATCAATCACATATGTCTAGCTTACTTACTGTTACGGCAATCCTTAACATCCAAGCTTGGAAGATATTTTTTGAAGAGCCCGTTACTGCTGTCATCATTAAATGCATCATTAATGGTATCCCCATCACACCGGCTGCCGAGAGAATCTGTCAGATTTTCTCCACATGACACAAGTTTGGCATGGTATACTCTGAAAAACACAATGGACCATTAATGGTATCCCAATCACACCAGCTGCCGAGAGAATCTGTCAAATTCTCACCACATGACATAATTTTGGCATGGTATACTCTGAAAAACACAATGGATCACTACAATGTAGCAAACTTGCTAGATTTTTGGTAAGGTCACTAGGTCGCAAACAGTTTGTGTGTAACAATTGATTGCGACGTTTTAATGCACTAATTGAGATCACTATTAATTGTTCTTTGTATATTTAATCAGGGAAAAAAATGATAATGACTTAAATCAAGTAATTTTCATTGCTTAAATGAGGTCTTGAAACTTATCATTTTTGACAATTTATCGCCGTTTCTGACAGATTCCTACCGAGTTAATGTAAATAATTTTCAAATAACGATGTATTTACTCAATTATTATAATATGCTGAACCCATAACAATGAAAATAATAGAGATTGATTTTAAAGATTAATCTTGGTTATTCTGGTAACAATTTCCGTATATTTTCGGACACGCTTTACGGAAGCAAGTTGTATTTTAAAGACGCTAGTTTCTCTATAGTAACTAATCCTCGCGAGATCGGACGTGAACTGGTCGGGTATATAAGGCCATGTGACCGCCACGTCGCCCTCGCACTTCCATATTGCACAGGTAAAAGCAAAACATCAATATCGTATATAGCTATGCCGGGGAGGGGTAAAGATGTTAAGAGGAGACAGGTAGTTACACGGGCAGCTGTAAAACGGCGGAAACCCTCAGTGGTTAATGGAACGGACGTAGATAAAGGTAACGTCATCGATTTTGAACAAATTATTCAGGCATCTAAAATTTTACCTCAGACGGAGACTGGGAAAAATGGCAAAACTAACACAAGTAATGTGCATGATAACCCGCCTAAAGATTTCAACACTGTTAGTGACATGCCAGATTCGAACCTACCCGGCGTTATCAGACACGTGGGTCAACAGACAGACCCGAATAGCAATATTTTTACAGGAATGAATCAATTACCGAACCTTGATAACGTTAGTTCACATGGTTATTTTGCACGCATAGCACAAGATGATATCGCCTTACACGTTCCTTCTACGCTAAAACAGAAAATATGTAAAGGCGACTATCTAAATTTGGCTTTACTTTTAAAGGGTGCGGTGGAACTGGCCGAATTTACTTCAGGTAGTACTTTGAGATTATCACATAACGGTATTATAGAAAGCCGCCCGAGCTAGTGTAAAGATGATATCGGCTAGATCGAACGCTGGACAGACGCGTTTATAATTTACATGTCTATTTATTTGGCGACACATCCGAACAAAATTCACAAGTTGCTGCAATATCTTTATGTAATCCGTGAATGTTCCTCCCGTCATGGGGGAAAATTCTGGAAAGTGTACGATCAGTAGTTTCGCATGCGCCAAGCTCTTACGCCAGCCTCGTGGGCTGCGATTAATCACGACCTTTGGATAAGGTGCATGTTGCTCAGTAATGAGCCTGTTGCTAGTCACGTGGAACAAAAACCGTATGCCGCTAAAATTTGTATAGCTTTCAATAAGGGTGCGTGTCAGTGGCAAAACTGCAAATTCAGGCATGTCTGTTTCCATTGTGTCCGTTTTCATGCCTTGCTTCACTGTAACACGGGCGCTAAATCCCACACAGCACCGTACGCCCCACAAACAGAAAATATAGGGGACAAAGTGAATCAAGCCCCGCCAGTTTTCAGTACTAGTTCTTTTCGTGGCCTGGGAATGTGGCGAGGGCAGCGTGGCTACCCCCGTGGTCAACGAGGCTCGAGCAGAAGTTAAAAAACACACCCATGTTATCTAACATCGTCAAGCTTGCTTTTTCACCAATCAATATACAAGCCTTACAACTTTGGTTAAGTAATTATGAGTCATCGGATGCCACTATTCTTTTGAACGGTTTTAAACATGGCTTTAAATTAAACTACACGGGTCCACGTGAAACCCGCTTGTCAAAAAATCTCAAATCTATTAAGCAACTACCAGAAAAAATACAAAAAGAGATAGACGCGGGCCGGTTTGCAGGCCCTTTCGACGACAGCCCTATTAAAAACATACAAATTTCACCTATAAGCATTTATCCAGGGGAATATAGACTTATACATCACCTATCATACCCGGAGGGAATGTCTATCAATGATTTCATCGACCCCAAATTATGCTCGGTTAAGTACACAGAGTTTGACCAAGCGATTCAAATAATTCATGATCTTGGGGTAAACTGTTTTTTATTTAAGATGGACATTAAAAACGCGTTTACGCGTTTAAATTATTGCCAATACACCCCGAAGATTACGAGCTGTTAGGGTTTTCTCTCAACAGTAAAATTTATCTTGATAAATCACTACCTTTTGGCGGTAGCATATCTCCGAGCCCTTTTGAAAAAAAAAAAAAAAAAAAAAAATTACCGCTAGCAGATGAGAAAACCGAAGGTCCGACTCAAGTTCTTGTTTTCTTGGGCTTAGAACTGGATTCTCAGAAAATGGAAGTTCGAATCCCACTAGCGAAAATTACTGAAGTAATTCAAAAAATTCAATACACTCTGTCAAAAAAGTCGGTAACATTAAAAGAAATGCAGTCGCTCATAGGGTCACTAAAATTTTGTTGTCGCGCAATAACTGTAGGAAGACCGTTTTGTAGACGGCTTATTAATTCCATCTGCGGCGTGACATGTTCATACCATCACGTTCGCGTGAGCAAAGAAATAAAACTAGATCTAGAAATGTGGCTACATTTTTTCAGAAATTATAACGGCATCTCCGTATTTCATGACAAGTTTTGGGTGTCAAATGACGACGAGCAATTGTACACCGATAGCGCCGGCGGCATAGGCTTCGGAATTTGGTTTAAGGGACATTGATGTAATGTGAGGTGGCCATTAAAGTGGCAAGAGAACGGCATAACAAAAAATATTACCGCGTTAGAATTGTTTCCTATCGTCGTAGCGGTTTTTATATGAGCGAGCAGTTGCGTAACAAGAAAATACGCTTTCATTGTGATAATCAAGCTGTAGTTCACATCTTAAATACCATGACTTCAAAGTCATCGCCGGTAGTAACCTTACTAAGAATACTTTCACTGCAGTGTTTGCGTTTTAATTGCTTGATTAAAGCCTCGCATATCCCTGGGGCAAAAAACGAAATAAGTGATGCGTTATCTCGCTTTCAGCTCTCCCGGTTCAGAATGTTGGCGCCGGAAGCAGACTCGAACCCAACACCAGGGCCACGCCAACTTTGGGATATCTTCACAATAGATACAAACAACTGGTTCGTGCAGGGATAGCCAGAAATACGGCATTCACTTACAACACGGCGTTAAACGCTTTTCAATCATTCCGTACACTTTATAATTTGCCAGATGCGTGGCCGGCGCCTATGAAAGATATCACCCTTTTTCATTGTTTTCCTTTTCGAAAAAACCTAAATCGCCAAAAACTATTTCAACATATATATCAGGACTGTCATTTTCTCATAAAATTAATAGTTGGTATGATATCTCAGAATCATTTATCAAAAAACTACTAAAACTCCTGGTTTCTATCGGAACGACGGCGTTCACTTATCAGACGTTGGCATTGACTATTATTTAGACGCAGTTAGGGAGTATCTGTTAAAGATTTTAGAATAAGAATTTTGGGGAAATAAAATAATATTTTATTTTGTGGCGGAAAATTCTTACGTTTGGATGCGATCGGGGGCATAACAAAATATTACTTATGTATTGGCATATTTCAAATTCATTTTTTTGCATGCCTATGGGTCTTTCAACATACCATAGCAGTCATCTGTGATATGGAGGAGACTCATGCGGCTAAAAATTATTTTTTTTGGAGTGGTTTTCGGAGCATGTAAGAACTGGCCAGAGAGCGATAAGGGCTAGGCGTTCTTACATTGTCTCACCCGTTTATGTAAGACTACTTTATATTGAAACAGGAAGTAGGCGAAGTTGCGCTGTTACCTGGTTGTATTATGGTGTCAAAGGGGCACCTGGTTGTAATATGGTGTCAAAGGGGCACCTGGTTGTATTATGGTGTCAAAGGGGCACCTGCTTTTATTTGGTACTAAGGGGGTACCAGATATTATGGTACCAAAGGGGTACCTGGTTGTATTATGGTGTCAAAGGGGCACCTGGTTGTATTATGGTGTCAAAGGGGCACCTGCTTTTATTTGGTACTAAGGGGGTACCAGATATTATGGTACCAATGGGGTACCTGTTGCTATAATGGTACCAATGGGGTACCTGGTTTGGTTTTTAGTACACCAAAGGGGTGTGTGGCTATCATACTTAAGCGCAACAAAGTTTTGGTTATATATGCCCTCGGTCGCTTCCTTGCGCTTCCTTTAGCTTCAATAACAGTTATCTGTTGAAGTCACAACGGACATGACCATGCGCTCCACTTATACTGAAACAAACTAAGTGATTTGATTTAATTTGGGAATACTTGATTATGTAATATTGTGAAAATAAAATATGGTAACACTTTTCGACGTTATATCAATTGAATCTTAGAGAAATCCTAAGTTCCCCGTTTGGTTGTTTGGTCCGAGATTGAATCCTAGAATAATAAAAAATTAAACAGCTACAGGTGTTTATTTTATTCGATACAGGTGTAACCCCACCATTGATTTTTGTTCTTTATTCTATAGTAAATAATAAAAGTTTGAAGGCTTGTCATTCATAGAGGGTCCCAAATGAAAGAAGTGAAACCTACATTTTACTGTTTGTCAACCTCTGCACTATCAAAATATGATGAGAAAAGTAGGGGTCATGTGTCATATAAGAGATTTTTTTTCTGCTCAGTGTGTACACTGGTGACAAAGTGAAAGTAGACTTCCAAAATCATGAATTCATACCCCAATTTCCAAGCATCATTTTTTTTTTCTAAATTCACAATTCAAACATGACAATGCTATCAAAATGTTCAAAATACATCAATAATGCCATTCAAATAAAAAAATGAGCATTAAAAATAGGAAAATGCATTTTTAAAGAAGAAGAATTGAGGATTATTTACAACCGCCATTATGCGACTACCCCACGGAAGCACTTCCTTTTTGCAATGGTGGCACTATGCCTATAAGGAAACTCTTTTTTTTTTTAATTTCATAATTACCTCATTTTTGCTAAGTACTACCAATTTGAAGTAATACTGCCAAGTTGCAGGCATTAAATACTGAAACTTTTGTCAAAATACCACTTTTTACATGATCATTATATACAGGCGCGAGATGTTGACCGACATGCAATTTTGATGTGTTCGACTAATTTTACCCATAAATTTTTTTTTTTACCTAATTCCATTAAAATGTTTACACCAAAACAGTCTCATGATACACTGAAGACATTATCTTACCAAAATACATTATTCAATACAATGTACATGCTAAAAATTGCACATTTAAATCATCCAAAATAAAAAATCTTCAAAATTGTGTGATTTTTCATGAAATTTCAATGTAAATATGCACATATATGCTTTATTTGAGGCATACACTTGCCAAAATGAGTTTTTTTATGAAGCAAATGTCTCCAATTTGTCATTTAATACTATGAGAGTGTAGAAAAGAGGTTATTTTACCTACAATTAACATTTTGGAAAATCACCCCCATTTCACTCAAGTCTCTCTTATAGGTGTAACCCCACCATTGATTTTTGTTCTTTATTCTATAGTAAATAATAAAAGTTTGAAGGCTTGTCATTCATAGAGGGTCCCAAATGAAAGAAGTGAAACCTACATTTTACTGTTTGTCAACCTCTGCACTATCAAAATATGATGAGAAAAGTAGGGGTCATGTGTCATATAAGAGATTTTTTTTCTGCTCAGTGTGTACACTGGTGACAAAGTGAAAGTAGACTTCCGAAATCATGAATTCATACCCCAATTTCCAAGCATCATTTTTTTTTTCTAAATTCACAATTCAAACATGACAATGCTATCAAAATGTTCAAAATACATCAATAATGCCATTCAAATAAAAAAATGAGCATTAAAAATAGGAAAATGCATTTTTAAAGAAGAAGAATTGAGGATTATTTACAACCGCCATTATGCGACTACCCCACGGAAGCACTTCCTTTTTGCAATGGTGGCACTATGCCTACAACAGAAATATAAAGATAGTTTATCGTTGTGACATATTTTCAGTACGTCGTCAGAATCAGATATTTCGCCAAATGCACAAGTTTTGGAAAAACAGTAATTTTTAACTGCTGTTTTTAAAAATAATATATCCACAAATTAATTTAAAATATGGATACAAATTATTTTAAAATATATTATTATCACAGTAGTAAATTCTATAGAACATAGCAATTAGTATGTTAGACATTATATAATGTAAGTTTCTTTTTAAATATGCAAATGGCAATGCATAATGATTGAGATCAGTACATTTAAACATCAAAGTTACTATCAGGCACACCTGCAGCCGGGAATTCACTGTGTCAAGCCGGAACCATGTCGGGATTTGGTATCACACGTGTATTTAGTACCCTGTACAAGGAACCAAACTTACACATTCATTCGTTTTAATTGCCACATCGTTTATAAGACCTAACCATTGGATGCTTTATAAAAGCAGCCAACTTGTTTTTTACAGTATGAGGAATGTATATAAAATAACTGTCATTAACTGACCTATAAGAGGCCAAGATAAGGTGGTTTTAAGGGTATCGATCTACTCTCATGGTTTTGCTAAATACACCTTAGTTTTCAAAGATAGAGATACATTTACATTTTACTTGTAAAAGTAGGGGTTTAATTACTCCTCAGTACTATATAGTCGAGGGATATATGATTATATGATTGTACCAGAGCAAGAGCTGTCCGAGGGACAGCTCGCTCAACTATTAAAATATTTGCCACAAAAGTATAAGTTTGAACGAGACTGATGACAAATCAAAGCAAACAAGAGTTATCTAACTTACTAAATTGAGTAGACCTTATAACTGCAATGCTGTGTATGAAATTTCAAATTAATACATACAAAGACTATTGAGTTTCAATCAAATACATTAGGTGTTTGTTGTGATATAGACTTGATGGTACTTGCATGTATAATATTTAACTTAGTTATTGTAGTAGGTTTGATGACTGGGACGTCTTGTGTGAAGTTTCAATCAAATACATTAAGTGGTAGGTGAAATATAGAATTGGTGGAACTTGCACATGAAACTTTTACCAGAATTTCTAACTTAGTTATTGTAGCTGGTTTAATGACTGGGAAGTCTTGTGTAAAGTTCAAGTCAATACATGCAACAGTTACCGAGATAGTGACTTGCATGCAAAACTTAAACCAAGGTTTAGAATAGCTCTCTTTATCCTTCGGATAGTCAAGCTAAACAAGCACTTTAAACATGTGATTACTTCAAAACCCTGTCCAGTAAGCTCGAACAATAAATAACTGTAAAGTTACAATGTATATGATATACTATATTTTGCACCACAAGATACAAATGAAACATCGATTATTTGCAAACATGTCACTTACAAGCATTTGGCAGTTTCAGGGTTTGTGCCATTCATACTCATATTCTGCATGTTTGCCATTGCTTGTAAACTTATGTTGGCTTCAGCTGCACATCCAGCAACGACAGCTGTCACAATGTCAGGATTACTGTCACATATATCACCAGCTGCCACAGTGGCTGCAAATAAATGAGATGGTTGAATAAGTAATACGAAGTTAATGTTAAACTTAGTCAACACTCTTTGTAAGGTGTGTAATTGTGCAAATACATTTAGTCAATACTCTATGTAAGGTGTGTAATTGCGTAAGTACACTAAGTCAACAATCTATGTAGGATGTGTAATTGTGTACACTTAGTCAACACTCTATGTATGGTGTGTAATTGTGTTCACTTAGTCAACACTATGTTAGGTGTGTAATTGTGTAAGTACACTTAGTCAACACTCTATGTAAGTTGTGTGTAATTGTGTAAGTACACTTAGTCAACTCTCTATGTAAGGTGTGTAATTGTGTACACTTAGTCAACACTCTATGTTAGGGGTGTTATTGTGTAAGTACACTTAGTCAACACTCTATGTCAGTTGTGTGTAATTGTGTAAGTACACTTAGTCAACACTCTATGTAAGGTGAGTATTTGTGTAAATACACTTAGTCAACATTCTATGTAAGGTGTGTAATTGTGTAAGTACATTTAGTCAACACTCTAATTGTAAGGTATGTAATTGTATAAATACACTTAGTCAACACTCTAATTGTGTAAGTACACTTAGTCAACACTATATGTAAAGTGTGTAATTGTGTAAAGACACTAAGTCAACACTCTATGTAAGGTGTGTAATGGTGTACACTTAGTCAACACTCTAATTGTAAGGTGTGTAATTGTGTTAGTACATTTAGTAAACACTCTAATTGTAAGGTGTGTAATTATGTAAGTACATTTAGTCAACACTCTATATAAGGTGCGTGCTTGTGTAAGTACATTTAGTCAACACTCTATGTAAGGTGTGTTATTGTGTACACTTAGTCAACACTCTATGTAAGGTGTGTTATTGTGTAAATACACTAAGTCAATACTGTATGTAAGATGTGTATGTAAGATGTGTAATTATAAAAACATTTAATCAACACTCTACATAAGGTGTGTAATTGTGTAAGTACACTTAGTCAACATTCTATGTAAGGTGTGTAATTGTGTAAGTACACTTAGTCAACATTCTATGTAAGGTGTGTAATTGTGTAAGTACACTTAATCAACACTCTATGTAAGGTGAATTTGTGTAAATACGCTTAGTCAACTATGTAAGGTGTGTTATTGTGTAAGTACACTTAGTCAACACTCTAGTATGTAAATTACACAAGTATAGAACATGTTTAGTGGCTATGAGCCAAATATACTGAACGGAACAGCTAACCCACCACTTTTGTAATTCCAATTTCTTTGTCTCTATATTGAGTAGTGTTTACGACATCAACAACATTAATTTTTTGATGTTATATAGCCTAAATGTTCTTTATTATTCAAGTCAAAATTTCAACAACAAAAAATATGTTAATACTTGTAGAGAAAATACATAAAATTTCAAGTGGCGGGTTAGCTGTTCCATTCAGTATAGATTAAAAGAAAACCAAAAACTTTATAAGCTGAGTAATTATTCATAGAGGTCAAGGCCACCTAAAAAAATCTATAATCCAAATTTAAAAGCTTTAGGCTAAACAGTTTCTGAGAAACCGAGGTAAACATATTAAACATATTAAAATTTGTAGTCTTAAGTTAATTGTTCATAGGTCAATGTCATCTGAACAAATTCTGAATGTCAGGTCAATGTACTGAATAAATATATAATACATAAATTATTTTTGAAGTCATTCTAACAGAATGTGCAAAATAATATTCAGTTTGACCTTGACCTTGAAAATGAAGAAACACTTGGATTCTACACATCGCCACAATGTGTAGAATCCTTTTTAAAATTTATTTTGAAATCCATCTAAGTTATGGAGCAGATTAGTTTTTTTTATATATATAACTATGTTTGACCTTGAAGATGGAGACACATTTGTTGGGTTCTGCAAGTTGCATTGACGTGATAAGTAAATGTTGTTTTGAAATTCATCCGTATGAAGTGGACACCATTTTTTTTTAGCATTACACAGACAAAATGTCTGGCAAAATTTATATGTCTCTCCAACCCCCATTTTGTGAGGTGGCAGAGACGTTATCAACTACCTCATTGTCAATTTCCATATAAACCACGAATAAAACTTACAAGAGCAATTTTCGAATGGATCTGCTGCCATTTCTCCAATCTTGCAGGAAGAAAGACTACGGTTCACATTTGCCAGGGAGCTCAGCCAGGACCAATAGTCTTCCAATTCATCAACTTCACATGGTACCCCTGTATCATTGGCCACCTTCTCAAGACATTGAAGAGCACGAGAATATAAACTGAAATGAAACAAATGAGATCAAGTGGATTTCATATAATAAACAACGAATATTGAAAGAAATATCGACGTCCCTTACTGGTTTACAGGTAGGACTTTGTTACCTTTTTACCAATTCTGTTGCCTTAACAACTATAATTTTAATTGCCTATAAAAGTAATTAAATAACGTGCATGATGTCCATATTGCTCTCTGTCCACATGCAACATTTCACAAATGAAGCTTGGAGATTTTTTTTGGTTACCACAAGATTCAGGTTGTATCAGTAATTTTACCAGCAATCAAAAGTTTTGTCTGACTGAAATAACAAAATGACCTGCATTATCTCCTTATTGCCCTCTATACACACTCAAAGTTTCACACACCTAGCTTTAATATTTTTAAGTAATCTTCCCGGAAAGAGGGTAAACCTATACTTCCCTTAGGTAAAACAGGTATGCTTAGAGATAAATAGAAGTTATGATGATACAAATATATCCTGAAATAAAAAAAGAAATGAAAAATTTCTTCCTAGCAAATTTCATCAAAATCAGTAGATATCTTTACAAGTAGTTTGGACATGGTCAGCTATTTACAATAATTCAAGAGCTGGGCTAGAAGTCAGTAGATCTGAACGTGACAATGATGTGCACAGCATTTCTTGATTCAGAAACAAGTTTGATCGAAATTGGCAGGCAAGTTTTAAAGAAATTAAGTCAGGATAAGAAAGTAAGATATATACAGAGGCTGCTCAAACAGTATTTCCATATAAAATGGAGGACAGTGGCATAGCCTACACTTAAATGACGAAAAAGCCAACTACCAGGTTGTACAATGCATTTCTTGTGTTCTAGTGGCATTTCCAGGAGATATTTGATATATTTATATTCATTGTTAATTGAATATACATTACAAATTGAATATGTCAACAAAATAATTCACTATTTTGTTACTAAGTTTCCAAATTGTATTGATTCTGTTGTTTAATTTTGTTGTATTTATTTTGTTAATACTCACTTTGTTAACATGTATATAATAGAGGACCACAGGGAAGATTGGAGATTGTTCCAACTGTGTTTCTTCTTTAAATAAAGACTTTATTATTATTATATTACTATTTATGTGAACCAATCTCTGCTCAGAAAAGCTTACAAACAAAAAATCTATTTTGGTAAATTAATTTGAATGCATCAAGATACGTACTTGCACAGGGCAGCAGGTTCACGAATGAGATTAAGAGTCGATGAATTCAAGATGTCGAGACAGTGTTTCGGGTTTTCATCCATCAAAATCTCCTGGCAATCAGATTTCTCAGAAAAACCTGCAGTATAAATAATATATAATGTATAAAACATATATTTATTAATTAAAGCACTTTACAATATTTCTATCTCCTCTTACATGCTTGATAACTAATGACAGAGATATGGTGTTGAGGAGCAGCTATATTGTATAATACTTCCATCCGACTTCTCTATACATTCTGTATAATTAAATAAAGCTGTTAAAGAAGATTTTGGAAGAATTCATGAGGACCAGATTTATCTTGAGCAATCCAAAGTTTAAGTTGTCAACATATAAAGTTTAAGGAAGCTGCAAAGTATCTCTGAATTAACAATCTGTAGATAGTTGGTTTTGTTTACACAAATGACGAAATTTGTCTCAATCATTCCAGAAAAGATGCTTCTACAAGAATATGATGTTACTGTCACTAACAGTATTATCACAAAATATTTGGCATTTAACTTAGAAGTAATATTGTTAAAATTCTTATATATTTTAATTTTTTACGTGTCTTCAATCTTTTGAAAGCAAAAAATTTTTGGGTTCAAACTTTTTTATTAGTGAGGTGGTAACTCTACATAGAATAAGTGTAAATATCAAACAATTACAAAATGTGCACAGAGAAAAATTTATTTCATTTTCTTCTGTGGCCTCAAACCTACTAAGAATATAAGAAATAGTCCTAAGTGTGTCACAGATTTACACATGCAATCATTTACCTATCTTCATCAGCCCTCAACTACAGGTATAAATATCTTTATCTATCCTATCATGCAAGCATCATTTCACATTCTTTATAAGACCATTCTTAAAAAACATTTATTTGTTGTGCTTCAACCCAGTATTTTTCAGGTTATTAATTTTTTTTTTAATTAATTTTAATTTTGCACGGTCATTTTAAAGAAAAAAGGACAGAAATCATGATTTTTTTTTAAATACTTTGAAAATCAAAAATAAAATGTTTGGGTAACTGCAACTTTGAGGAGTAGGTAGGAGCATGGCAACCAATTTATTTTTAAGGATGGCCTAAAATAATAACTTTCACATTAATTTCAAAATTCTCAGTAACATTACAAAAACTTATTCTATCAAAATAGTGGTAAAAATATTGTGATAAAATTTTATTTTTAAGATAAATAGAATTTTCTTACAACTTCATTAGGTTAAGCATAAAAAAATTAGAATGGTTCAGCAGAGCCTTGCCTTATTACGCTTTCTTAACCCTGTGGTCCTGTGGTAGAGCATCAGTCTCAAGATCGGAGGGTCATGGGTTTGATCCTCCACTACAGATATGTGTGGTGACCTTAAGCAAAACACACTTTTTTCGCACATGCTTAGTACTAGTTCTACCCAGGAAGACTTCAAGCATAATTTGTTTAAGTTGTAATAACTTGTTTCACAAGCGAAGTAAAAATATGCAAGCTTAAACTAACTGCATCTAATTACTATGCAGAAAAAAAACACAACCTATCTACTACATATAGTAGTATTTTCTAAGTGTTCCTATTTACAAAAGGAAAACTGGAATCAACCATGATTAAGCTCTCAATGCTAAGTTTAGTTACTTAACAAATTGCAAAAAATAACTGTCAAGTATTTCAATAACAATATAAAACAACTTTTACTTATTTTATGATTAATATACGATATTACGTTTCATTGTCATACATCTCTCACAAATGATTCAAGTGGTAAAATTACCAGTTACTTCTGGAGATGGGTGTGCTTGAGTACTGGTTAACATTCCAGGATCACAGGAAAGGTGGTTAGGTTAAATGATTGTTTGTTAGACACTGATGGCATAAAATGATGCTAATACTCAAACAAACAAAAACTTCTTACCTTGACATTTGTACTTGTTCTCTTGTGAAAGGTACAGTGGAGAAGTGGAAGGCATTTCAACATAAAAGACATCTGTCTCATTACAGTCAAGTGACATGTTAGACATTTTTGATACTGCACATCTTACAACCTCTTCATAGAACCTGCAATAGGGAAATGTTGTTTCTGAACAAAATGTCTACCATGTGTATGTTGTATACATGGGGTTGGTGGATTATATCCTGATTCCTTTGCTGTGTTTTTGTTACCTCAACGACACAATATGTTTGCTGTGTTTTTGTTACCTCAATCAGACAGTATGTTTGCTGTGTTTTTGTTACCCCAATGAGACAATATGTTTGCAGTGGGTTTTTGTTACCCTAACAAGACAATATGTTTGCTGTGTTTTGTAACCTCAAAGAGACAATAAAAAATTATGTTTGCAGTGTTTTTGTTACCTCAATGAGACAATATGTTTGCTGTGTTTCTGTTACCTAAACAAGACAGTATGTTCGCTGTGTTTTTGTAACCACACCGGAACAATATCTTTGCTGTGTTTTTGTTACATCACCAGGACAATGTGTTTGCTGTGTTTTTGGAACCCCAACAGGACCATGTGTTTGCTGTGATTTTGGTACCCTATCAGAACCATGTGTTTGCTGTGTGTTTTGTACCCCACTGGGACCATGTGTTTGCTGTGTTTTTGATACCCCACCAGAACCATGTGTTTGCTGTGTGTTTTGTACCCCACCAGGACCATGTGTTTGCTGTGTGTCTGGTACCCCATCAGGAATATGTGTTTGCTGTGTGTTTTGGTACCCCACCAGAACCGTGTTTGCTGTGTGTTTGGTACCCCACCAGAACCATGTGTTTGCTGTGTGTTTGGTACCCCACCAGGACCATGTGTTTGCTGCGTGTTTGGTACCCCACCAGGAACATGTGTTTACTGTGTTTTTGTACCCCACCAGAACCATGTGTTTGCTGTGTGTTTGGTACCCCATCAGGACCATGTGTTTGCTGTGTGTCTGGTACCCCATCAGGAACATGTGTTTGCTGTGTGTTTTGGTACCCCACCAGAACCGTGTTTGCTGTGTGTTTGGTACCCCACCAGAACCATGTGTTTGCTGTGTGTTTGGTTCCTCACCAGGACCATGTGTTTGCTGTGTGTTTGGTACCTCACCAGGACCATGTGTTTGCAGTGGGTTTGGTACCTCACCAGGACCATGTCATTGTTATGGGTTTGGTACCTCACCAGGACCATGTGTTTGCTGTGTGTTTGGTACCCCACCAGGACTATGTGTTTGCTGTGTGTTTGGTACCCCACCAGGATCATGTGTTTGCTGTGTGTTGGTACCCCACCAGGAACATGTATTTTTGTACCCCACATGCTCCATTCTTATTGTTTTCTAATCAAAGTATGCATCAAAATATTTAACTTAAATAGGCACGACATATTATGTATCTGAAATTTCAATCTTAGAATTGATAAGAATAAAATAATCAACAGAAAACAAATGGAACATGATTTTCTACATTAGATTAGAATCATCTTACGAGTGTAGATATTGTTCTATACTACAACATTTTGCGATATATTCATCATACAATGTGAAAAGACAATTAGTATTTACTTAAAGCTGTATGAATTTTGCACCATTAAGGAAACAACAAAAACAAAGACCATAATTACAACTTTAATTCTCTCTGTAAAAAGAAAAAAGTTAAATGATATATTGAGTAGATCTTGAATTTGTTTTGAAATCATTTTTTTTTTAATGTGAACATTTTTCATCCCAAAAATCACCTATATCAAGCAATTAATGAAACTAATAGACATCCAAAAAACACCTTTATTAAAGCCTCATTAAACTTCTGAAACGGTCATTTTTAATTTAAGTGTTTTACTCTTCAAGATGACAGAATACATGTTTATATGATCACTGAGAGACTTTGCAAACGAAAAAATTAATATAAAGCACATTATTAGTACATAATTAATATAAATTAAATAAGGTTTGTTTACAAATTAACCATGTCTCTTTCCGATAAATACCTTTGGCAGAAAATGGGGAGTAACAAAGCTTGTTCGGAAACTCATCGGTCGGTAATATATGATCAATTCACTTCTGAGACAAACATAATATGGGAAACTGTAGGGGATGCCGTTACAAATTAAATAACAGCTTAGATAGTTTTTAAGAACATCCCTGTTATTTCCTTCAGTGTATTAATGAACCGGAAACAACAAGCTAATTTACTGCACGTAAGCGATGAATCGTTCATAAAACATTAAAAGTAATATTACTTTTTTAATAACTGTACTAAACAAACAACCCTTGGTAGCCTCACAATATTGACTGTGATAAAGTGATTTGCGAGGTTATAGCAACTGCGATAGTATTACGCCTATAAACAAGGGAGGATCCTGAGCAAGAGTTACTAGACCAATCTAGTATTCTGTACTCATTGTTTTCCAGTGTGTATAATGAGACAATATAATGCATATTACTTTTGATACAGTTTTATTGCAAACATCAATATATATTTTTTTTAAAACAAGTTGGCTGCTTTTAAAAAGCATCCAATGGTTAATTCTTATAAAATATGTGGTTATTAGAGTGAATGAATGTGTAAGTTTGGTTCCTTGTACAGGGTACTAAATACATTGGTGATACCAAATCCCCGACAAGGTTCCAGCTGACAAAGTGAATTCTCGGCTGCAGGTGTGCCTGATAGTAACTTTAATGTTTAAATGTACTAATTACAATCATTATGTATTGCCACTTTATATATTGTCTAACGTACTGTACTTACTGCTATGTTCTATACAATTTTCTACTGTGATCATAATTTATTTTAAATAATTCGAATACATATTTTAAATTAATTTGTGGATATAATATTTTTGAAAAAATACAGTTAAAAATTACTGTTTTTCCAAAACTTGTGGATGTTAGACGATATATATTTGATTCTTACAGGGTGCTGAAAATATGTCAAACCGGTAAACTATCTTTATATTTCTATTGTATCGAGTAAAATAAACAACTGAAGCTGTTTAATTTTGTTATTTTTTTCCATTGTTATGGGTTCAGCATATTATAATAATTGAGTACATTCATGGTTATTTGAAAATTATTAACATTAACCGGTAGGAATCTGTCAGAAATGGCGATAAATTATCAAAAAAGATAAGTTTCAAAACCTTGTTTAAGCAAGATTTTAGAAAATTCCTTGATATAAGGCATTTTTATTATTTCCTAATTAAATATGCAAAGAACAATTCATAGAGATCTCATTCAGTGCATTAAAATGCCACAATCAATTATTACACAGCCAGGTTTTAATATCAATACCGGTTTGTATATTCCCATAATGCAATGTTTAGAAAAACAATGGCGACCTCCATGTGGTGAATGATCGTGACGTTTCAATATGGCAGCGCCCAGAGTCAATTTCTTAACTGGCCCTTATATATGGTTCTGTCGCTCAAAAGAAAACCCCAAAATGATACTTAATATTAGTGAAGCCATAACTTTCTAATCTTGGTAATGAACCCTTATCTAACAGTCTTTAATCCACACACTACCGCTGCAGTATTTATTTGTGTACTTCTGAACACTGACAGTGGTAGTCGAAAAGCAACCAAGTCATTATGGAATTACAAAAATGTAAACAAAAGTTAAAAGCTCGGTCTGCTTGTCCAAGAAATAAACATTTCGATCGAAGTTATCTATTTTCTCACTTTTTTAAAAACAGTCACTAAGGGGTCTACAAGAATGATTTTAGTAATACTGTAAACACATTTAATTAAAATCATTTTTTTTGCTATCAAAGAGTGTGCATTTTGGAAGTTTAATGAGGTTTTAAGCAACAATACTATAATGTACACAGAAAGAAATCTCCATTATCAAGCAATGAAATATTAATTGTAAGAAATAATTCCTTAATCAAGCAATAAAATTATGATTGTTATAGAGGTTGAAAAACCTCCTATATGAAGCAATGACATTATAATATATTAGAAAATTTTTGTTTATCAAGTAATTAATTATAGCAGTCAAAGAAAAAACTCTTTTATTGTCTTTATTTAAAAGACTCAAGAAACATACTCCAAATACAGTAAAACCTGTGTAAATGGCCACCTCTATTAAGCAGCCACATTTGCTATTTCCCATTTCCATACTTTCAGAGCAAATTAACTTGTATTTAGCAACAAACTGTCTTAAAAGGCCACTTTTCTCCTTCCCTAAACTGGCTACTTAAGACAGGTTTGACTGTATAGTGATTTATAAAAGCAAGGAGTTTGTTGCTGTCCTATTACACTACAACAAATTTAAATAAAAAAATGTGTGCTTGAGATATTAAATAATCTTCCTTGCTTACAGGCGCCGGGCCCGATTAGCTCAGTCGGTTACACGTCTGACTATCAATCCAGGGGTCGTGAGTTCGAATCCCCGCTCGGCAAAAGTCACCGTGATGACTGATATACGACATTGTGTCTCATTATCATTTGTCTCCCACCGCTGATTCAAGTGGAAAAGTTATCAGTTACTTGCGGAGAAAGGGTGTGCTCGAGTACTGGTTAATCCCAGGAAACAGTGGTTAGGTTAACTGATCGTCTGTTAGCCCTTGTAGGCATAAATATGACGCTAAATATTCCATCAATCGATTAATCAATTGCTTACAGGCATGCCAAGTCTTCATTTTTACTATTTTCGTCTGCAAAAGCTTGTAGTTGACTGTTGCATGTTGAGTTTTTTCTGCCTAGACATGGTGTAGCGAAGTAAACTAATGCTAAGTCGCTATCACATACATCTTCAGGTGCTGCTAACTGAGTCCGCAGGTCTGCTCTTATTGGGGCTACAAATATACAATGATTGTCAGATCTTTATTATTGTTCTTCACCAGGGGATCTAGAGAACACCTAAACTTGACTAGTGCTGTCAAACTGACTGAAAATCGGACTGTAGGACAGAATCTATGATTTTTAAATATTTGTTTTAAATAATAATTATGGGATGTGGGAGGGTATCTCCACATAATAAAATATAATCTTTCAAATAAACCATTTAAAATCTCAAATACAAACAATAATTAAGAATGGCAAAATAATACAACAAAAGTAGCATAGAAAATATTGATTTTTATTTTCCCAAAACTTCTAAGCTCTCGCAACAACACTTACCATTTAATGTTTTGTTATCTGCGGTTTATATTCCAATAATGAAAGAACAAAGAATAAAATCAGGACTCGGATTTAAGTCAAAGGCAAATTGTGTTTTAAATGAGTTTGAATAACTGAGTGTAAACTGTCATTCATCAGTCAAATAGAGCAGACTGTAGATATACATATAAAAATATAATAAAAGTCACCAGAGATGCATTCAATTGCTAACACAGCCAAGTCTTTTATCTGTTCTAAAGATTTCTGTGCAGCCATTACCTGTTAAGCATGTGTCAGTCGTGATATTTGGCTGTATGATGTTGAGTTTCATGTAGTCCTCATCAATCATTGACAGGATTTTATCCACAGTACAATCTTCCTCCTTCTGAGACAATGCCTGTATACGCAGGCATATCACTAGGGTCTTGAAAGATTCCTTGCTGTCCATAGAACTGTCAGAAAAGTTAAAAAGAAATGTCACTTTAAGAATAACTTCTAAATTAATTTATAAAATACATTTTAATGATGTTTACTATTAGATATCATTAAAGTACTAAAATAGGCAGATTTTGTATAAAAACTTTCATTCAATATTTTCAATTCAAACCCCTGTCAGGCCACAGTCTCTGTGATGATTGATACATGACGTTGCATACCATCATCATTCATCTCTCACTGCTGATTCAAGTGGGAAAGTTATCAATTACTTGCGGAGATGGGTGTGCTTAAGAACTGGTTAACCTTCCATGATCCCAGAAAAGAGTGGTTAGGATAACAGATCATTTGTTAGACTTTGGTAGCATACAAATGGTGCTAAATATTCAATTTAATCAATGCTGTGTGTGTATGAAGTGGTCAGTAAATAATGCTCCTACACAGATCTACTACCGGTTAAGTGACTTTTGCATATAATTGATGTAAGTTGAACAATATAACTAATTGCTGGGGAAAACAAGAGGTCCAACCAAACCCGTTTTGCCTTGCTGTTCATTATGATTGGTTTGAAAACTGGCTAAATCTGACCACAGATGTGGGAGGAATCTGGACAAGAATTTGCGGCAGACAGACAGACAGCACAAAAACATGCAATATGTCTCCAAAATAGAGGGAAACTTTACAATAAATTCTGTCAATACTGAAGGCAGAGCAATGGAACTTGTGTACATTTCCTTGCTGAATGATAGTGTTAACATACTGACAGTTTTACAATGTCTGTTTATAGGTACCGATTATAATTATACAAAATTGAGAATGGACAAAATGCTAGTGTACCTGCAGTTGAGTGGGCCAAACATGTAAGGGGACTCCACTTTGTCATAACATCCATCATATCTGCTATTCCACAAATAATGTACAGTACACACAGGCTTGTAATCTACAAAGAAACAGTTAGACTGTTGTTGTTTCATATAAATAAATAAATGAATTATACAAAAAATAGTAGAATATTTACGATTTTTCCTTGACCGACAATTAATGGCCTTAGGACACTTAATGTTTTCACTATAAACCATTTTTAAATTTACCTATCAATATGAAGTTATATTACCTTAGTATTGCATGTTGACTTTTTACTTTATTTATTTTTTTTTTGGGGGGGGGGGAATAAAGCGCCATATTTCACTTTTTTTTCATAGCCACATTTATATATTAGTACATTGGAAAACCGTTGATTGCTGTTGACAGTTCAACAAGAGTTAATAATAAACATCAGCATTCTCAACTTTGTCAATCTTGTCCCAAAATGGGTCTTTTCACAATATGCTGTAACACCGAAATGTGTAATATATTATCAATCCATTAAGATAGCTGGAAAGCTCTAGAAGCAAATGCCAAAAGTTAGATAGGATAATCAAGTGAGGTAAAATATAAAGTAATGGAAACAGACCGTGCACATATATTTTAGAATAGGGTTTTACGGCATACCAACACATTATAGGTTATTCGACACCAACAGGAAGGAAGATTCCAGGTTCACTCTACATGTACAAAAACAACAAATTAACATACAGATTAAAAATTAATTTCCTGACCAAAGGCCAGCGGTGAAAGTGTGGAATATAATATTATGCACATGTGAACTTTCTACCTGTGGTCTGCCTGTTTCATAATATGTTTAAAGTTTTGGTCATTTTGATACAGACCAGTAGTGTGATAACAGGTGGCAAGTAATATTGCACGTTTGTCA
The DNA here is from genome assembly GCA_029582155.1 of Panopea generosa. Lineage (NCBI taxonomy): Eukaryota > Metazoa > Mollusca > Bivalvia > Adapedonta > Hiatellidae > Panopea > Panopea generosa. Next base: position 49,886,388 of record CM055908.1, read on the forward strand.
CAATGAGAAGCTATTACTGCCATTTCTGCTCATATAAGATACGGGTTTTCCCATGGAGGAAGTTTCCGTTCATATAAGATACGGGCTTTCCCGTTGTGGAAATCTCTTTCTCCCATTTCTGCTCATATAAGATACAGGTTTTCCCATGGAGGAAATGTCTATCTTCCATGTCACGTGACAGCTTTTCACATGACCTGTCGAAAATCTGGGAATAAATCAATTTGTAATTATATACTTTTTCATTTTTCGGTCTACGAAAATATTTTTAAAACTTGATTTTGTTGAAGGAAACCATACAAGAGATAGATTTTATATCAGAATAATGACATCAACGTATATATTTATGATGGCTTGCTTACCTACAAGAACAGAGCCAGGGTAAAAAAGGTATTTGAAACAAATTATTTAAACAATGTGTGGAGAGATTAACAGGACTGGTGTAATTTCTGTTACATATTAAAAGTATGTACTTTAAAATATCCAATTTTTTATTTTTATGTGAAATTTTGGGTGTTAAACAAGCATTTAAAAAGTAGAATATTTTTGTGACCAAGGCCATTTAATCGAGGATCTATTATTTTACTGAGATGAATGGAAGAAAAAAAATCAATAAGTGTGGGATAGAAAAATCTCAACATCTGGGTCAAAACTGCATGCAGAGAACTCGTCCCTGAATGTAGTTTTGATCCCTTGGGTGACATATTTCAATCCCCAATGAATACTCATGATGGATTCTTAAAATCTCAGTTATACCTCAGCTATGTCTTAGTCACAATATACAAAATTCATCTCACTGGTATATTAGCAAACTAAACTCACATTCTTAGCAGCTGAGTGAAGCATAAAATTTGACAAATTAAACGAAACTTACGTTGATGTTTGATGTTAATCCTGGGATTCTTATTGGTAGATTAGGATAAGAAAAGTACCGTTAAACAGACAAGTGGACATTCACCCTGAGCACAGCTAGGTATTGTTAGTATAAATTGACCTTTTTCTCATTTACCATGGTCTTTTTGTGTCATAAATTTATTTAATTATTTATAACTCCAGGTTCTTAGTTAAAAACTACCTCTTCACAAAAGGAATGATAAATTACAATTTGAACAGATGTTACTGATACAGAAGCACACCTGGGCCTAAATTCTTAAATAATCTGAGTCTGAGGATCAAACTCAGACTCAAAATCTTACAACATGTAAAAAAAATAAAAGAATGGGTAAAAACTGTGGCCCTGTAACATTTTCTGTTAAATATTCATTACAATAGTTTGTTTCTAGTAATAAATATAGTAATTTGCTTGTTTTAAAGATGTTATTTGAATCTTAAATTTTTGACAATTTGAGTCGGAGTCTAAATCTCAGACTCAAAATAATGATGAATTTAGGTCCTGAGCAAAGGTATAAAAAAAACAGCTAGATAATAAAAATGAATAACACACCAATCAATAATTACTCAAATAACTAAACGACATCATAACGTCATTTCTTGGTGGTAGAAGGAACATAATTATGTACTTACCATAACAGCTAGGACCATCATGATAGCTTTCACGAAGACTACCTACATCATCCATATGGTCTTTTATGAACTTGTACACAGAGTCACTCAGAGAGTAGTGAAAGCAATCGTCTTTCAAGGCTCGCATGTGTCTTTCAACGCAAGATACAACTTTTTGAAATTGCCTAAAGATGAAATAACAGTCTCAAAGAAATTTTATTTTATAAAAAAAATCCTATCACTCATTACATTAAACATATACAGTGATTTCGCGTTGATTCAAATTGGCAGAACCATGATTTTTTTTAACTATCAAATTCTGGTTCAAAGTGGCATATTTTACTGTCAAAATCGTGCATTTTAATATATATCTTGCTGCTAACATCTGTTCTTCAAAAACATACAAGATGTATCAAATACCTATTATCTGCATGAGTGTTTTGTAGAGATATCCTTGTACAAAATGTGTATTCTGCAACCTGAAAATATCTCATTGTTTACTCTTTGATATAGATGTGAATATACATGTACTAACCATTTGTTTTAATGGTGTCATTACAATTCAGGCTATATAAGGTATATCCAGTTTTACTGGTGGAAGAAGACCTCAGACTGAGTTAGACTAAGAACCACCATCCTTCTGCAAGTAACTGGCAAACTTTCTCACATAAAGATTTGGATGACACTTTTTTTAAACTCCATTATCCTATTCCCAATGTTGGTTTTCGTGTGGAAGGTCAAATCCCAAAATAAAGTTACACATTGCATAATTGTGTTATTATTTAAAGATTTTATAAAAAATAGTGCCCAATCGTACATAGGGTCAAACATGATTAACGAGGTCAGGCAAATCGTGCACCTGAAATGCTGGAATTTCCATGACTTTGCACGGGAATCTAACAAAAGAAAAGGTCTATGCATGCAAATGCCATTTTCTAAAAATCGAACCAATATATTTTTGGAAATATGCACCAGTTGTGACATAGCAGTAATAAATGATTTGATGTGTTTTGGCAATGATTACTACTCGCATTTTTTGGGGCCAAACTATTGCTTGTTATTTTTTTTAAATTTTGAAATAAGTTTTCAGATCACAGTTTATTTTTGTGATTAATTAAAATCAAATAAGTACCGGCTAGACCTTATAAGTTCAATTAAAAAACTATCAAACATCATAATATATAATTATAGTACTATCACACATTATATATATAATTATAGTACTATCACACATTATATAACAACATATAGTACTATCAAACATTATATATAATTATAGTACTATCACACATATATAATTATGGTACAATCACACATAATATATAATTATAGTACTATCACACATTATATAATAACATATTGTACTATCACACATATTATATAATTATAGTACTATCCCATTTTATATAATAATATATAGTACTATCACACTTTATATAGAAACATATAGTTTTATCACACATTATATTGAAACATATAGTACTATCACATATTATAAAGAAACATATAGTACTATCACATATTATATAGAAACATTGTATAACAATGTATATAATTATCACATACTATATAACAACATATAGTACTATCATTAATTATATAACAACATACAGTACTATCACATATTATATAGAAACATGTTGTACTATCACATATTATATAGAAACATGAAGTACAACCACAAATTGTTTTAAATCATATAATACTTTCACACGTTATACAGACACATATGGTATTCTCACATATTATATAATAACATATAGTACTATCAAACATTATATAGAAACATATAATACTATCACATATTATATAGAAACATAAAGAACTACCACACATTGTATAACAACATGTAGTAGTATCACATATCATATAATAACATGTAGTACTATCACATATTATATAATAACATGTAGTACTATCACATATTATATAATAACATATAGTACTATCACATATCATATAATAACATGTAGTACTATCACATATCATATAATAACATGTAGTACTATCACATATTATATAATAACATGTAGTACTATCACATATATAATAACATATAGTACTATCACATATTATAAAGAAACATACAGTACTATCACATATTATATAGACATATATAGTACTATCACATATAATATAGAAACATATAGAACTGCCACATATTGTATTACAACATGTAGTTATATCATATATTATAAAGAAACTTATAGTACTATCATACATTGTATAACAACATAAAGTACTATCACATATTATATAGAAACATATAGTACTACCACACATTGTATAAAAACATATAGTACTATCACATATTATATAGAAACATGTAGTACTACCAAACATTGTATAAAAATATATAGTACTATCACATATTATATAGAAACATGTAGTACTACCACATATCGTATAAAAACATATAGTACTATCACATATTATATAGAAACATATAGTACTATCACACATTGTATAACAACAAATAGTACTATCACATGTTATATAACAACATATAGTACTATCACATATAATATAGAAACATATAGTACTATCACATATTATATAACAACATATAGTACTATCAAACATTATATAGAAACATATAATACTATCACATATTATATAGAAACATAAAGAACTACCACACATTGTATAACAACATGTAGTAGTATCACATATCATATAATAACATGTAGTACTATCACATATTATATAATAACATGTAGTACTATCACATATTATATAATAACTTATAGTACTATCACATATCATATAATAACATGTAGTACTATCACATATCATATAATAACATGTAGTACTATCACATATTATATAATAACATGTAGTACTATCACATATATAATAACATATAGTACTATCACATATTATAAAGAAACATACAGTACTATCACATATTATATAGACATATATAGTACTATCACATATAATATAGAAACATATAGAACTGCCACATATTGTATTACAACATGTAGTTATATCATATATTATAAAGAAACTTATAGTTCTATCATACATTGTATAACAACATAAAGTACTATCACATATTATATAGAAACATATAGTACTACCACACATTGTATAAAAACATATAGTACTATCACATATTATATAGAAACATGTAGTACTACCAAACATTGTATAAAAATATATAGTACTATCACATATTATATAGAAACATGTAGTACTACCACATATCGTATAAAAACATATAGTACTATCACATATTATATAGAAACATATAGTACTATCACACATTGTATAACAACAAATAGTACTATCACATGTTATATAACAACATATAGTACTATCACATATAATATAGAAACATATAGTACTATCTCATATTATATAACAACATATAGTACTATCACACATTTTATGATAACATATAGTACTATATATAACAACACATAGTTGTATCACACATTATATAAAAACATATAGTACTACCACTAAGAGATGTTAAACTATTTAAAAACACATAGTTTATATTTATATTATTTTTTTTCCTTCATTCTTGGCATATGTGGTGTCGAACAGCTGCTTTCAAATGGCTCAATTTATTGATGCACTTTATATACAGTTTCAGGTGACTTATCTTTCTTCCTGAGATTTATCTTCCAAAATGTGGATGGTCAGTAATTATGACAGAAATGGTACATGAGGAACATTCATGTGAAGTTTGAAAATAACTGGCATAGTAATTTCAGAGAATTGCTACTAATGGACAATGACAGACAACAGATGATATACAAAGCACTTTTGCATAAACACATAAGCACTCCTGACTTAACACTGAATAAAGCTACTTGATTCTGATTAATTAAACATATATACACAGGTAAAAATGCAAAGCATGTTAAACATAAATTTAACATATGTGCCAAAACGTTTCTCATATAAAACAGTACCATGCAGGTTAAGCATATGTTTCTGATTATGATATGTCAATTTACATATGTTAAACGCATGTTTTGAAACATATGTTAATCAAAATGCATGTAAAACACACGTTCAACATATGTTTACCATATATTTTGTCCAACATATGTTAAACATACGTGGCATTTTTACCTGTGTATTGTTTATGTTAACTTTTGAAACAAACTACAACAAATACTGACAAGAGCCGTCCGTATTCAACAATTTTTGTATGAATTAAATCCAAAACATGGAGGGGCTGCAAAGATATAAACTGTTCTATGTCAAACAAGAGCCATTATTTGCACCATATTCAACTCTTGGATTACAGAACCTGTTTTTTTTTAGATTAACAAGATATTAAGAACAATTTTCCTGAAATTTTGTATGAAAAATGAAACAGAACTTTTGACGGTGTTCAACTTGCAAAAACATGTAAACAGAGAAACAGACAGTCGGAGAAGAATTTGTTATGAGTTTATTACACAAAGATGCAGCATTTACGATAATCATTTTTTTAAAAGAATAGTCTGGGGGATATGCTTTCATTTTCTCTGTCTCGTCTCATGATATAACAAATGGGTAAGACTGTTGTTGGATGCATACATAGACCTGGGACCCATTTTACTAACCTTCCCCAAGTCTTAAGATTTTCATACAAACAAATTTTGACGCATACAAATGCTTCATTTGCACAGTACTTATGCAATTTTTTAAATCATTACAATTTTAATTTACAAGAATTATGAAAATTCCTTAAACGATGAATGAGAAGCGCTAAATGAACATCCCGATTTCTTTGGGTAACATTAAATTTTACATTAAGAACTTCTTCAACTAAGGCACATGTGTGAAATAGGCCCCAAGATTAAGCTCCCCAGAGAGGTTGCAAGGCATGTCCATTAATTCACTTACCAGCAGAAGTCTTTACTAAAGCTATTATTTCTGGTCATGTTAATTGTATCGAATTCTACCATGAGTGTATCCATACATTCCTCAATCATTTCATCTCTAAGTTTGTGATTTTCACATGGTCTCTTTTCTTCTTTTTCTGAAAATTTAGAATTTTTTTTTTTTAATGGAAATGCATCTGTCAACATCAATGCCCCCACTGTACCTGTAGAAATGCATCTGTCAGCATCAATGCCCCCACTGTACCTGTAGAAATGCATCTGTCAGCATCAATGCCCCCACTGTACCTGTAGAAATGCATCTGTCAGCATCAATGCCCCCACTGTACCTGTAGAAATGCATCTGTCAGCATCAATGCCCCCACTGTACCTGTAGAAATGCATCTGTCAGCATCAATGCCCCCACTGTACCTGTAGAAATGCATCTGTCAACATCAATGCCTCAACTTTACCAGTAGAAATGCATCTGTCAGCATCAATGCCCCCACTGTACCTGTAGAAATGCATCTGTCAACATCAATGCCCCCACTGTACCTGTAGAAATGCATCTGTCAGCATCAATGCCCCCACTGTACCTGTAGAAATGCATCTGTCAGCATCAATGCCCCCACTGTACCTGTAGAAATGCATCTGTCAACATCAATGCCTCAACTTTACCAGTAGAAATGCATCTGTCAACATCAATTCCCCCACTGTACCTGCAGAAATGCATCTGTCAACATCAATGTCCCCACTGTACATGTAGCCTTATTGAAGTAATGCCATTTGACTAATGAGTTTTGAATAAGTGATGGAAGTGCTACTACAGAGATGACAAAATGAGCTACTTCCTCACAAATTTGACCATAATCTGTAGAGGAGGACAATAAGAATAACAGTTAACAAGAAGCCAACGATTGCCTGAAGACACTCTAGTACTGGCTCATAGTGGCCATAGCACTTTTTGAAATTTCACAATAAACCTCTTTGGAAACCATCTGAACTGCTTATGGATAAGTACGCCCTGGGTTACCTGACACCCTTACTGAACAAATAGCATCCAAGCCCCTTGATTTGTCATAACTTCAATCACCCACTCATATGGATTTTCTTTGAGCAGACAATGCTTTAGATTTTAAACAGAAGTGTTTTTGTACACATGGATGTGAGAATGAAAATTTTTGGTTTTCCCCATAAAAGTAAAAATCACCTTACAGGTTCGCTATAATTATATCCCAGCCTCTTGAATTGCAAAATCGTCAATCCCTTGCTGATGTAAAGATAATTTATATTATTCATGAACAAGTTTAGAAAGGTTCAGAAAGGTTATTGAAAGGAAGATTTTTGAAATTTCACAATTTCAACCATTTTTTGGCCCTTTTGGAAATCACATTTTCCATATAGAACCAAATCTTATTTGCTTAGACTTGACAATTCTTCAGATATGAAACTATCAATAAGTATTAAAAAAAATGTATAAGAAAATGGGAATTTTCCATTTGAAAAGATTTTTCAAAATTTTTACTATTTTCAGTAATGGCGGCTATTTTGAATTACAGATCGAAAAAAAAAAATCTTCTGTATAGTCTCCTATGCAATAGCTGAAACATCCATGTGAAGTTTGAGGGTAATTGGCCTAGTGCTGTTTATAGATGACAGATAACAGACAAAGTATGACAGAGGACGGACAACACGCCATCGCATATATAACAAGGAATAAATAGAAGAGGGGCAGTTATTAGAGACTGGATTTTTTTGTGCATACTGCATCATAAAATTAATGAGATCATAATTGAATACCCACGTGTGTCAATGACAATACACTCCATCCCATGAGAAATTTGCTAGCTCTGCAGTTTTATTTGAACAGAACAGAACAAACTACAACTAAAAACGTCCAATCAAAATGGTGTTGGCATGAAACAAGTGATGTTGGATAAACTTTCCTTCATGAAATTGTGAAAGAACCAATTATATGGTTGCATTGAGGCTTGGTAACATCAACAAAAAGCTAGTGTAACATTCCACAGGTGGTGAATGGAGAATGTCGGAATGGATTACCTGTGAGTATATGGCCATGCAATGAGATATGCAAGAACTAGAATACTATCTTATGACATACTTATTTTTGGGGGTTAAGGGGGGGGGGGGCAATTTTTAGAGAGCTTTGCATCATCAAATTATTGCAAGTCCTAGAATACTACTTTATATGATAGACCTGGCTGGCTATTCTATCTGGATGAAACAATAAATTGAATAAAATGAGCCAAGAATGAGCATCAACAAAAGCTGTTGATACTGTACTGTATTCAGGAATAAAAATCGTTGGCATGTTAATTTTTTTTCAGAGCAAGAGAATTTTGGGTCAGATCATGTACATATTCAAATGTTACTTGCCTGGGCTGGGCCTGTTTGCCATTTTATTTTTCTTAGAGCCCTGCTCAGTACTCTATTCATGAAAAACAACAAATCATATAATGTTTGATATCGAGGACACATTAATTTCAGACTCTGCCATTGTTGAGTTTTAAAAAAGGATAAAATCTACATGAAAATATATCTTATCTTTGCTAAAAAGAAACATTCAAGATATTTTTGGATCTAAACATGTATTTTTAGTTTCAAATTTTATTAAAATCTTGTCAAATAAATTCTAATGATTGGTTAACCTGTGAAAATAATGTTTAAAATCATATATACATGTTATTTATAATCAGAAAAATATATTTCACCACAAATTATCTGCCCTACCTCAAAAAGATTGTGTCTCTGCCCTAGGTCCTTGAGGGGTCAAGGGTACATATTCAAACATAAATTTTGACCATCATATCACACCAAAAAAATGTTTAAATAAGTCTATTCAGTAATGAGAAATAATTTTTTTAAGTAGGCTCCACCCCCAGGGCCAAATGCTGTGACCGAGGAGCATGCAATCCACAACTTTTACGAAAGACCCACTGTGAGGCCCCAATAATCATGCTTACCATTTGCTTCCAAGGTCTTCTTATAATAATGAGAAGATTTCTTAAGTTTATCTTGAATTTGACTGTTTTGGCCCCATTCCCAAGGCCACAGTAGGATGGTGGTATTCAATTAAACAAAGATATTAACTGTCATGTCAGCAACAAACTATTCAAATAAGTTATTTAAGTCATGAGAAAAAACAGTTTTTGTCATTTTCTCTATTTAGATTTAGTAAAGTAGGCTTCACCCCCAGGGCCAAGCAGCGAGACCCAGGGGCACGAAATTCACAATTTTTATGAAGAAGTCATAGGCTTCAATAATTATGCTTACAATCTGTTTCCAAATGCTTCCCATATTAAGAAGATTTTTTAAGTTTACCATGTAATTGGCTGTTTAGGCCCCACCCACAAGGCCCTATGGCGGTGAGGACCATGAAATTCACAATTTTGATTCACCTGTAAGTACCTGTATACATAGTAAATTTCATTACAATTAAGCCGACGCTTTTTGAGGAGAAGTAAAAAATGTGAATTGTTTACGCATGACGACAGACAATTAGGTGATCACAAAAAGCAGCTCAAGACAAAATCTCAGGTGGCCTAATCATAAGAGGAACTTTACTTCATACAAATATATTCACAAACAAATTTGGTCAAAATTAATAGGGAAGTTAAAGAGATGTAGTGCTGACAATATCTACAATTAAAATCATCAAAGATCCATATGACTCCACCAAAAGTCAATGGACAGGAATAAAACAATACGAGTAACTGGATTTCATACTGATACTCCCAAGCAAATTCGGACAAAATCTGTTGACAAGTTTAAGAGGAGTAGAACTGACAAGTAAGTGTGAGATTTACCATTAAAAACAAATAAAGTCATTGAACCACCATGAAATAACAATATGTGTAACTAAACTTCATACTGATAGTCCCTAGCAAGTTTAGCAAAAATCGATTGAAAAGTTTTTTCTTTTGATATAAGCATATTATCAATAAAATACCATCACAATATTTCCATGGGAACAAAATTAATGAACATAATTAATTTAATCTAGCAGTAGCAGCAACCTTCACCTAAAGGCTATTGACCTCAAAAGCAATCCCAAAATTCATTATGATACACCATCTCTTATGGATAAAACTGTTGTAGTGTCTCTTACAGGTTTTATGTTTCAACAATGTCTCTTATGGGTTTTGAAAATAAAATATCTCTTATGGGTTTTGAAAATAAAATACACACAGACCCATCCACTGATTTGGGAAACTCCCTCTAAGACTTACTAGAAGCTGCAATGGGCTGCCCCTGGCTAAAAATCCTAGATTTGCCCTTGTCAATTCAATATTTAAATTGATAAAATGCTCACCACATTTTTTTGGATCAAACTCATCTATTTTTCTAATAAAATTCTCATCAGTGTCTTTTTCTCCTAGATAGTTCACAACTGCAGCTCTGGTATCTGTATTATTCATAACCCACATTTTCTGGTGGCAGTTTGATCCCTGAGGCATCATGTCCGTTATTTTGTTCTCGAGGCATCGAACAAAATCAAAAACAGGTCTGAAATTGTAAAAAGTATAATTTTTGAAACAAACAATTTGGCACTGACATACCAGGTATAAATAAAATTCATCGAGGCATTCAATTTAATAAAAAACAAGATAATCACTGAAAATGAATGCCAACATATCCTCATTTGAATAGCTATACCATATGGATGACCAAGGTTTCAACCATTGGCAGTTTAAAGAAACCAGACCTTGATATTCCCTATTTGTTAATTCTGTCAAACCTTTCTTAAGCAGCCAGTGAAGGAAAGGAGCAAAACCTTTTAATATAGATGGTTGCTAATACAGGTTAATTTGCACTGAAAACATAGACATGAGAAATAGCAAATATGACTGCTTATATATAACACAAGTGGCTGCTTCACAGAGGTGGCCACATACACAGGTTTGACAGAATGTTAAAACTACAAAAATAAATACTTTTTGACAACTTGGGAGCAAAATACTCAGACATTCAATTGAAAATTAGAAACTTCACTATAGATATTTGGAATCTTGTCAGTTTTCAGAGAACTGAGACTGGGCAATAATGAAAAGAAGCATGCTAAAAACATCTAACCCAAGAGGCAAAAGTCCAGATTTCATTTGTCACTTGTTTCAAATTTTAAATGGGCTAAGCAAATGAGAAAATGAAAATTACGAGTACACTGCCATCCTGTTATAATGCTATTACATGATACAAGCGACGTGTCAGAGGTGATAGCAATAAAACAACGGACATTTCTCAACCAGGACTAGGGACTGGAGTTACCTCCAGTTTACAATGCTCTCCTTGTATCAAGTGATCTTCCTATGTCATGTGATACTATGCATGAATGACCCATCACAAAGCTGATGAAGACTGTGTGATACAGTTGAAATACTCTGTAAGTCAAATGTTTTGTTCTGAGTAATAGAATATAGTTCATCTAAGATGTTAAATCCAGAACATGAGAACAACCTACATTGTTGGAACATTTTTGATGATTCAAAATCAACCATTAAGACAATATTTGTCCTATTTGGCTGGTTTAAAAACTTTTCTGAGATAATATTATAGTCATAGTAGCGTAAACCATGCAGATTATACTCGTATATTTACGGTATGATTGTTTAAATGGTTTAAATTTGGTGATGATTCAAAGAAAAATGAAACTGCTGGAGAATATTATAGAATTATAAATAACAGATGACTGACAGATGAGGGGTAGAGGAAGGTCAGAATGCCAGAAAGAGAAGGATCACAAACACTCCTCTTCAGGCTTTGACTGGGATTTATTCAAAATATCAAAGGTGGCAGATCTAAATAGCAAAATCTAATCATTTAGTTATTCAGAATATAAAAGCTAAAAACACAGTTTACTTCCAATTACTTACATGCAAACCATCCACTCTGGATAATATTTGCTTGAATTTGTCTTGCATTGATCAGCAACAAGTTTTATAGTGTTAACGTCATTACATCGGTCTATCTTAAACTCTGTAAAAATAATTAGTTAAGATTTTCATTATATATATGACCTGGTTGTCCAACAGTTCAAATAAAACTTATTTACATAAAAAATGTTTAACATTATAGCGAAACAGAAAGCATAGCAACTGTAGTCAGAACATGATTCAGATTAAAGTATGAAAATAAAAATAGAAACAAGAACTGAAAGGGAACAGTGTGCTTGACTTTTAGAAGCTTGTCTCAAAACAATAGCTGTCAGAATGAAAGAGAATGGATAATTATGAATTCTTTAATTTGATTGGTTGAAAACTGAAAACTAAACAAAAACTGGTCAAATAAACTATTGACCACTGTTATTCCTTCAAAATGAACTATTGGACCACTTATTGTGTTGAGACCGGTTTTATCTGGTTCCTGAGTCTATAGTGCAAACAAAATGTTATATCCGTTATCTAGCAAATAAACATTTATGATTACTTTAAACATATTTTATTTCTTTTTTGTATACAAGTAATAGCAAAAGGGTTTATGATTGATCTGTTACCTAAAACAACAGTTGAATAACTCGTTTATTGCATTTCGTAATTTAAAACTGGCACTGAAAATACCACTTTTTCACACTAAAACATGCTTTAACCATTTTCCACAAAGGAAATATTTACATCATCTTATATCATGTTTTGGCAATGATGACATTTGTTTAAGCGTGGATCCAGAATGTAGTTAAATAATGGTGTCACTAAACTCTGAATAGTCACAAATATTTAGTAAAGTCAGTGATATCTTTATTCCAGATTTTTCATCATTAGGAATGTAATAAATGAAATTATTAGCTGAGAACAGACATACAAACCCTAGTTTTTATCATTTAAATATAATATAAACAAATTTGGCAATGCATGGCAGTCAAGGACAGTAAAAAAAATTTGCATGTTTTTGAGTTGCATGTCTTTCCATTACACAATTTAGACAACATCTGGTGACTCTAGATGAAAACAATTTCTATAAAACAAACTCAATGCAAAAAAAACTTAATTTTTAATTGTTATGCAGATCTCTTAATAAATAACTCAATAGCCTTTTGAGACAAAACCCAATTTAAAAACTCCTAATTCCTTTATATGTTATTAAGATATCTGAAGAAAAGGCAGATACAAAGTCCTGTTTGAGATGATAAAAACTTACTCGTAGGGTAACTTACCATAATCGACGACCACCACTTTGATATTTTGCCACTTAGAAAACTGCTGTTTAAGTTCCTCATTATTCAGAGAAGTCTGTACTTGAAATACAATATCATATTGCCGCATCCGCTTACATTCAACTTCCAAAACCTCGACACCAATTCTATTGTCAAATTCCTGGAAATAGATAGAAAACAGTGTAAATAAACAAAGTAACAAATCATATTTACAATAAACCATTTATTAAATTGTCTCAAGACAGCACAACTATTACAATGGACACAGCAAGTACTTCCATGAAGTAGTGGAATAGTGAATAAATAAATTGTAACCATGCCCTCCTCAGGCCAGGATATAGCCAGCACTTTAAATTTCTCTCTGAGAATTCACATAAATGCCCTGCGCTGCAGGGACACTTGGTTGGTTAAAGCCATTCTGAAAGTCGCTGTGGATCTCTTATGGTTAAATTACTATTGTGTAATTTTTCAATAAGATCCATTGAAATATGAGAACAGCAATTATATGATCAAGAACAGCTATAATGATTCCAGCTATTTAAAGCATGATGTAAAAATCATGCAATTCCACTGCATTGTGGGGCAATAGATGCAATCAGTGTCTGATACTTTAACACTTCAGCTGTCCATGGCTATGTCCGGAATGAAAGAATTGGGTTTCACGGCATACCAACATGTTGTAGGTTATTCAACATCGAAAGGAGTTCCCTCTACATATACAAAAACAACAAATTAACTGACAGATAAAAAAAATCACATCAAGAAGTGAATATGCAGAATTATTCTAGAACCTTGATAAAATGCCATTATATTACTCAAATTGTCACTTCTTAAGGACATGCATGAGCCACAAGGATCCTATTCTTATCAACACTTATAATCATGGCTCCCAGCTGGACCACTGCACAGGGGTTGGTAATTTAACCACAATAATGAACATGACAAAAAATTATAAAATGAACATGACAAACATTTGGAGGATTTCTACCCTCTGCAGAGATCGACATTTATTCTATTCTTACCCAGAACCACATGGATTACATGTATTTTCAGTCTGGATGGAGCTGGGGTAATAAATGACAGGTGCAAAATGATGATCATAATAATAATCTTTGTTTTATTGTATTTAACGGAGCTGTCGAAAGACAGGAGTTTTCCAAAGCCTACCTTGAAATAAAAGCTGTTGAATTACTAAAAATCAACTAATATAATATTATGAGGAATGGTATAAGCAAGAGGGCCAAGATGGCCCTATATTGCTCACATGAGTGACCTTGAGTCACCCAACTTAAGTAGATTATATAATACATGTATGCTCAAAATTCCAGGAAAATGAGATGGGCAAGTAGTTAGAATTTTGATTTGTTTTGAAGATGTAACAGATGCATAGAAGAGTTGTGCGATAAGAATAGTATTCTTGTGCGGATATCTGGATATCAGATATCGAAAGAAAGTTTTCACTAAATATCAATATAAAAAAAACAGCCTCCCCTCCATGCTACTATGTTTTTTGACAAATCACTATGGCTGGAACAAATTTGGTAGAGGTTCAGACATGGTAAATGTCAATTAAATTATATCGAAATCAGGTCAGTAGATTCTGACAAGAAGGCTTTTGAAGTTTTTACTATAGCTGCCTCTATAGTAATAGGCACCTCACTGTGGCGGTCATTTTTTTTAACAAATCACAACAGCTTGAACTAACTTGGTAAAGGGTCACCCAAGAATTGATTGATTGATTGATTGAATATTAAGTGTCATTTTTATATCATCGAGGGCTAACAGACGATCAGTTAACCTAACCACTGTTTCCTGGGATTAACTAGCATACCCCATCTTCGCAAATAACTGACAACTTTCCCACTTGAATCAGCAGTGAGAGACGAATGATAATAAAACACAATGTCGTATATCAATCATCATGGAGACTGTTGCCAGGTGGTGATTCGAACTAACAAACCCTTGATTGATAGTCAGACGTGTAACCGACTGAGCTAATTGGGCCCGGTGTCACCCAAGGAACATTTCTGCAAAATTGCTTTAAAATCAATCTGGTGGTTTCTGATAAGAAGATTTTTTAAGTTTTTACTATAGCTTATATCAACTACCCCCCCCCCCCCCCCCCCCCCACCCCCACCCCATGTTTTTTGACGATTCACTACGGTTTGAACGAACATGGTGAACGGTCCTCCAAGGAACATTTCTGTGAAATTATTTTTAAATCGAGCCAATAGTTTCTGACAAGAAGATTTTTTAAATGTTTACTAATTAAACTTGCCCCACCCCCTGGCGGCCAAGTGTTTTGACGAATCAAGATGGCTTGAACAAACTTAGTAGAGGGTCTACCAATGAACAATTCTGTGAAGTTAAATCAAAATTGGCCAATTCTGTGAAGTTAAATCAAAATTGGCCCAGTTGTTTCAGAGGAGAAGTTGTTAGAAACTAAAAATTAACGATGGACAACAGACAACAGACGACAGACACGTGGCAATCACAAAAGCTCACCTGTGAGCCTTCGGCTCAGGTGAGCTGAAAAATCTAACCCAATTTTTAGGGTATAGCAATAGGTCAAAACAGACCAAGGTCATTTCAAAGTTTTAAAGGACTGATTATTATGGATGAGAAATGTGAGATTGTTTTCCCATAGCATTCCTGTGAAAAACAAGAGTTGTCAGAAGACAACAAAGCTCATCCCTGGGTGTCTAAGTCCAAAAAGGGCCATAACTGTACCAAAATGCAATCCAGAGTTATGGTTCTTGTCTCTGTGTGTTCCATTGATGATGGTGAACACACATGAGAAGTTTCATTCACATCCAATGAGTGGTTGCATAGATATCTTAAACTTAAACGCAAAAGTTTAACCTGGGTATCTGAAGACGCCGACGATGACGCCGCTGGGGTCATGGCAATAGCTCTCCCTGCACTTCGTCCTGGTGAGCTAAAAATGTCTTCATGCTAGTTCCTAATGTACCTTTAGCCCTGTTATATGAGCAAACCCCTCCTCATACGGATCATGAACATAATCTAACTATTCTTTAAAAGAATTATATTCCTTTTTCAGCCCCTGCTAGCCATTTATGAATATTAAACATCAATTAATGGTTCCAGTCTCCAATGTTATGAATACTTAATGAATATGAGTAACCCTGACTTCAAGGTACTTTGAATAATTCCAAGATTAGATGAGCAAAGGAGAATTTTTTATTTTCCCATAGCATTACAATGTAAAAAGTGTTCCAGAGTACACTAGCCCCTTCAATTGATTATACCAAATATGATTGGTCAGTGCTTGAGAAGTGATTTTTTGAAATTTGCAATTTTATCCATTTTGTGCACCTTATGCATACATGTGAACCTTTTTGAAAAGCAATGAGGGAGATTAGGTTTTGAAATGAGGGAGATTTTTTTTCGCGTCATAAAATTTGAAAATATTGTCATTTCGGTACAATTTTACATCATTTTTCAATAATTCAAGTATATTAAACAATAAAAGATGGTGTTTTGTCATAATATATAGAAAATATAAATTAATAACAAGAGTAATATTTAATCATGATTTTTTATTAAAGTTTTCTTTCTTTATTAAAGCATATAAATGTTAAACCTTTTTTAACCTAGCATTCTAGTTACTTTCGAATAAGCCTGAATCCTAATTTTATTCATCACAACAACCTCTCTAATACCTCAAATAAGTTTCCTGAATGAATATAAAAGTGGTGAAAGTAGCATTGTATTTTATTTTGTTTGTAAAAATTCAACCATGTAAGTGTGATTTTGTCCAAATAAAACAGGGTCTGTGGGTAGAAACTTTTTTTAAACTTTATTATCAAGTGCTTATGTAGATATTTGCTGTATAGAAAATATCCACTTTGATCAAAGGGATTTTCCGTCCAAAAAAGTAAACACGGTAATTACCGGAAAATAGCCCGATGTTTAAACCAAGATTAGAAAGTCGCCTCGATACCTTAAACAAGAAAACGCCGAACAGTTTGCGATGAATAGATTCAACAAGAATTTTCTAGTGTTATAACTTATTGCCGAGGAATGTTCAATGTCTAGTTTGCAAATGATTTAATAATTATAATTGCGTCGAAATGGAGAAAGAATAAATACTGTAAATTTCAGAGACGATTTTGTGTCATTTATTTTTCATATGTTTTCAGATTGTTTATTTTTGGTTTTGGGCACGGTTGTGCTTCGAATTTCAAGTCGCACTTTTCTAAAAGTTTAGGATATGTTAAAGATAGATCGTCTTTGGTGTACAGTTTTATATATTGATTTTCTTTATCGTTGTTTCGGCAGTAAACTATATGATACCGATAAGACTACAAGATATATGCATATAAGTCATGCTGTGTCGAAGTTAAGAGTAACACCTCTCATGTGTAATCATGTCGAATGGTTCCAATATCATCTGCAATCTGGCTTACAACTGTTAAAGGCGGAGCTTATGTATCTTGGTCACGTTTAAGGACATAATTGACATTCGCAGTGTCAATAAGTTTG
This sequence comes from Panopea generosa, assembly GCA_029582155.1. Taxonomy (NCBI): domain Eukaryota; kingdom Metazoa; phylum Mollusca; class Bivalvia; order Adapedonta; family Hiatellidae; genus Panopea; species Panopea generosa. The sequence continues at coordinate 49,904,388 of CM055908.1, forward strand.
TTTTTACAACAAAAATTGCACTGGAGTGAAAATATAATACACAGGGAATTGTGAGAGATTTTGACTCCCATCTGGGAGTTGCAGATTTTCTCTTTGATTCCGGAAGACTCCCGCACAATGCGGGAGAGTTCACATGTCTGACCTTATGGCCCTTAAATTCATGGATATCATTTCATGAAGTCTTAACTGTTATGATTAAACAATGCTCAAGATCTTAAAGTGAATATACATCAGAATTTTTTCAAAATTTCATGCTTGTATATACTCACTGACCCTTTATTTCCAAGAGAATATCTTAAATATGCTAAGATTATATAATGGAAAGGGATTTTCTAATTTTTGCTACACGCCTATGTTAGACTGAAATAGATTTTCTGCTTGAAATTGCAACATATTATGTGATGCATTAAATGAGTCACATGATTTAATATTACTTTCCATTAAATCCGTTATACATGTTTACACGTTATAAAAATTGTTTCAACTTAGAAAGCGTCCGAATGATGACATGAATGTCATGAAGAAGTACTTTATTGAATGAATGAACAGTGTCAGAACAGTACGAAACAAACTGTTTAAACACTAAATATAGACGTCTCTCTAGGTGGATTACAAAGAATCATGTGTCGATCACAATCATGAAGTGTGTCAAATCATGGCCAACACAGTGTTTTTGTTTTAGAACGTTTTTTTTTTGTCCAAATTTTCGATGTATATGATAGAAAAAAAATAATAACAGAATTGTTTCAATGGAAGTAATCATTTAACGCTAAATTATACTATATATTGAAAAAACAGAAATAAATGATAATGTCTCATTCCACATATGTCGGACTTTCCTTAGCCGTGATATTTATAACGTGGTTCCGTCTATATCCAGGTCCAATTCTTTGGCTACAAGGAACCACGTAATATCAGGACCACATTGCGGGGTCATAACTTGAACAATTCTGAGAGAACATTACAAAATATCAAATTTTTAATGGGGTTTAACACCATTTTCAACATATATCAGGTTATATATGGCATATCCAGTTTAACTGGTGGAGGAATGAATCTTGAGAAGAACCACTGTCTTTCAGCAAGTAACTAGCAAAATTTCTCACATAAAGTTTTTGGAGCCAGCAGAGCTCAAACTGATGTCTGGTGAGAGGTTAGTGATCTTGAGACAGCACGTTAGACCACTTGGCCAAGGAGGACCTTCCATTCCTAATTGTTACAGAAGACCTTTAAATAAAAATTTCCCTATGTTAATCTGATAAGCCCCTGGGGTCAGTGTCATGGCTTGAACAATTCTAGACAAATAGTGATCAAAAACTTATCTTAAAACCTTTTTATAGCTGCGCCTACCATCTTCACTTTTGAAATTAAAACCAATAAAATAAACATTAAATATAACATTTCTGTAAATTTTCATAAAATTCAATTAACCGTTTTTTAAATCATTAAAAATTAACCTTTTTTTATCTATATTTAGCTGTGATGGACATATTATCCTGAATTTCCTTTAAAACCAACAAGTGACATTGTAAACTAACTCACTTGTATTTGTGTCAATATGAGTTCAATATTCTTATTCATATCTTGGTGGTCTTCACAAGTTTCATTCACGAAGGTTACATTAACCTTATATTCTGAAAGTAAATAAATAGTAAATAAACACAGATTGCAAAAACAACAACAACAAAATAAAAACAAAACATTACGCAATTATGATTTATGGTCACCACAAACAGGCACCATTGTAAGACAAATGCCATAAATTCTACAATAGGGCTGTATCAGTTTGAGTGTATTACTTTTTTACAATTTTATATCAATCAAACGCCAAAACTGCAGAGTAACTGGGATGACCAGGCTGCTTGTAAAAGATGACTGAGACATATTTACTTATATAATACTGAATAACCTTGGTAACCATTGGATTAAAAATACTCAAGTTAGAGAGGGGTCATGGACATTTCTGCAAATTTCAAACAAATTGATGGCCATAACTTTATGATAATGCACTGGGGCTGGAGACATTTTCCCAATGTACCTTGTGACCAATGATGGTAACGTTTGGATTAAAATTACTCAAGTTAAAGAAGGAATATCATAATTCTTGCAAATATTGAACAATCCAAGGGCCATAATTCAGACAGGCCAACTGGTCATTAAACTTGAGCTAGGCACTCTGCCAATTAATATCTGAACATGTTTGATAAAGATTGTATAAAAACTAAGGGCTCTATATTGGTCACCGGTTTCTTATTCTGTCAATTCTGTGTCCTTATTCTGTGTCCAATAAGGATTGATTTTTATTACACAAGGGACACAACTCTAAATGTCTATCACAGGCCAATTCAAAATATTTTGCCTGCCTGATAAAACATAGGTTTATCATGTTAATTCAAGTTTTTTCTGGCACATTATCTCATCATGTATAATTATACGCTTTAATGGAATCTCTACAGGCTATAACAAAAGTTTGAGATGATTTTCAATTTCGTAAAAAAGACGAATTAGAAATATTGACATGATAAAGGGAATACCATGTTAGCGTCTATTATCATCCACTTCATCAGGTTCGGCACAAAAAAAATCAACAAGGACTCAGCAGAGCCTTGTCTTCATTTTTTTTCTAAGCCACACCTGATACAGTTGATAATATCAGACACTAACAATGTATTCTCTATACTATTATTAAACTATGAGGTTTACTGTTTGAATTTTGTGAACATCAATAAAATGATAAATGCACTCAAGATGTTAAATTGCATGTTATATAGGATAATTACAACTGTTGACTTTGCCAGGATATGACTATTGTTATATTATAAAACAAACCAACTTCAACATTTTTTCTGGATGATGAAAGTGTTGGTATCAATAAAATCATAATAATTCATAAGTTGATTCCCTGATCCCCATTGTCTATCAGTGACATTGTGAATATCTGGACTTAAAAAAACTCACCTCTGCATGTGAATGGATTAAACTGGTCAGGAGAAGGTTGGTACATGGTCCCTAGTACTTCTGTTATTGTTATGGGTTTGCATTCAAAAAACGCTGGACGGTTTTTATTTATTTCCTCAACTACACAACTCAGCTTTTCAAAAATTTGTCTGAAAAAAGAAGAAAAGATTATTTATTGATTGAATAATTTGCTTCATTTTAAATGCCATCTAGGGCTAACAGACGATCAGTTAATATAACCGTTGTTTCCTGGGATCCTGAAAGGTTAACCAATATTCTAGCACACCCCAACTCGCAATTAACTGATAACTTTCCCACTTGAATCAGCAGTGAGAGACAAATGATGAGACACAATGTTGTATGTATCAATCATCATCACCATGTTGGGTGGGGATTGGAACCCACAATCCTTGAATTGGTAGTCAAAATGCATAACCAACTGAGCTTATTAGGTCTGGCAAGAAATGATTAAGAAAATCAGTGAACTGCATGTTATCCTATATTGGCTATATCCAGATACTGTCTACTAAGTTTCATAACATTTGGACAAATAATCGAGGAAACATTGTGGTCCTAATATTTTGTGAAGATGAAAAGAAATATAATTCTTAAGAATTGAACTGATCACAACGCGAAAAGAGTATGTCCACTTGATGTAGGTACCTTTCACACAGTTTTAACAGATTTGAAAAAAAACTGAGGGAGGAGTGTCAGTCAACTCATTTTGATGACAATTTTTTTTTTGAATGGGGTTTAATGCCATTTTCAACACATTTCAGGTTATATATGGCATATCAAGTTTGACTATGTTTACGGAAAAGCAAATAAAACACAACATTATATTATTTTCACAAATATATTTTCTTACCCGCAACTGTAGTTTGGTAGATCATTACTAATGGTAGTAACAGAAATGCCACATTTCATAGCCCCAGAAAGAATATTTCCAAAATCATCACAACTATCTAAGCGTTCTGAAAAAAAACAACATATCATTAGTATTTCACAAACTTCTAGACTCAGTAATATGCAAACACCTTTTTATCAATAATTCACTTTTCAAAATAAAAACACTGCTATGGCTAAATTTCAAAGGGTGCATTGATCAATTTTATTTTTATTTTAAGCAACTATAATGTTTAAACCATAACAACCATAATGATCTAACAACCATAATGATCTAACAACATAGTGTCCAAACAATCAGAATGAGATAACAGCTATAATGATCTAACTACATAGAGCCCGTATGGTTACGGCTAAGAATAGAATCACTGCCGATCTCTGCAGAGGGGTAGGAATCCTCCGAATGGGTGTCATTTTCATTTTATCATTTTTTGTCATGTTCTCTATTGTGGTTAAATTATCAACCCCTGTGTGGTTACAGGGAGCCATATGAGTGATGGCAAGAATAGAATCACTGTGGCTCATGTATGTCGTAGGAAGCGACAATTTGAGTAATACGATAAAATTTTCTGAAACTCTGCAGTTCTGCAGGTATCAAGGTTTTAGATTCATTCTGCATTTTCATTTGTTGATATATTTTTTTTAATCTGTATGTTAATTTGTTGTTTTTTTGTACATGTAGAGTGAACCTGGAATCTTCCTTCCTGTTAGCGTCGAATAACCTATAATGTGTTGGTACGCCGTAAAACCCTATTCATTCATTCATTCTAACTACATAGTGTTCTTATAACCATAAAGTTCTAACAGCCATAATGATCTAACAACATAGTATCCTAACAACCAGAATGTTCTAACAACCATTATGATCTAACAACATAGTGTCCTAACAACAAGAATGTCCTAACAACCATAATGATCTAACTACATAGTGTTCTTACAACCATAAAGTTCTAACAACCATAATGATCTAACAACATAGTGTCCTAACAACCAGAATGTCTTAACAACCATAATGATCTAACGACAAAGTGTTCTTACAACCATAGTGTCCTAACAACCATAATGTTCTAACAACCATAATGAATTAACAACAGAGTGTCCTGACAACCATAATGATCTAACAACATAGTGTCCTAACAACAAGAATGTCTTAATAACCATAATGATCCAACTAATAGTATTCTTACAACCATAAAGTTCTAACAACCATAATGATCTAACAATATAGTGATCTAACAACCATAATGATCTAAAAACATAGTGTCCTAACAACCATAATGGTCAAACAACATAGTTTTCTTACAACCATAAAGTCAATCTAACAACCATAAAATTCTAACAACCATAATGATCTAACAACTTAATGTTCTTACAACCATAATGATCTAACAACATAGTGTTCTTACAACCATGACCGCAGCGTGGTCTAGTGGTAGAGCGTTCTCCTCGCATGCGGAAGGTCATGGGTTCGATCACCGGCCGGGTCATACCAAAGACTTTAAAAAATGATACTAGAAGCTTCCTCGCTTGGCGCTCAGCATTTAGAGGACAGTCCTAGGTTGGTCGGTCCGGTGTCAGTATAATGTGTCTGGGTGGGGTATCATACCACGTATCTGCGGCATGATACTCCAGTGTGACAGCGCTCAGAATACTGTCTCAAGTAGACATCATTGTGATATGACTGAAAAATTGTTGAAAGCGACGCTAAACACCATACAACAAAATTTTACAACCATAATGAACTAACAACATATTGTGTTTAACAATATAGTTTTCTAACAACCATAATCTCACAACCATAATGTTCTAACAACATTATATATATATAGTGTTCTAACAATCAGTATTCTCACAACCATAATGTTCTTACAACAATATATATATAGTGTACTAACAACCAGTTTTCTCACAACCACAATGTTCTAACAACATTATATATATATAGTGTTCTAACAATCAGTATTCTTACAACCATAATGTTCTTGAACATTATATATACATTGTTCTAACAACAGTATTCTCACAACCACAATGTTCTAACAACATTATATATATACATTGTTCTAACAACCAGTATTCTAACAACCATAATGTTCTAACAACATTATATATATATATAGTGTTCTAACAACCAGTATTCTAACAACCATAATGTTCTAACAATATTGTGTTTTAACAACCAAATAACAAAATAGTGTTCCAACAAGATAACATTCTAACAGCATGGTGTTCTAATAATTGTACCTCTTCAGGACTTATAATGCTCTACTGTACAGTCTTGTCCAGTTTGACCAGTTCACAATTTTATGATCATTTCTGACAATTTTCATTAGATTTTCATTAGATTTGTATATAAGGCAGATGTCAACTGTTTTTCTGACTTTGAAATAATTTGTCTATTTCGATCCCAACATATATACAATTTCAATACCAAGCTTTCTTTTCATGTCAGGAACCTGAAATCAAAGTTGCATAACTCTTAAGAAAAATCATTGGATCAAAACACAAAGGCAAAACACTAACCTCAAGTTGATAGTGACACATCCTAGCAAGTTTTGTAAACCTCCAAAACTAAATTTAAAGCAACTGGAGGTTAAAGAGAAACTGCGTAGACAAGGATATGGTAATAGATGGAATCAAAGGGCAATAGCTCTGTGATAAATCATAGAACCGAAACAATAATAAACAGGAAATGTCACTAGTAAGTGTTGCATGCCCCCCAAATGGTCTACGAAAATAATGATATAGTAGCGATATATCCATGAATATCAAGAGTCATCGACTGATGTTTCAGACTAGACACACAAGTTCATTATGTTTTGGTGTTTTTTTTTAAATTAAAGTATGACCTTGACCTTTGTGTAACCTTGACCATGACATCTAATGTAAAGGTCTGGGTATTTCTACAGGTAATTGCAGGTGACACATTATCATGACATGTTGATCACTTTTATCCAGCTATTTTAAAATCAAGGCCAGACATGAAATCTCAAACTGACTGAAAGTGTCATCAAACAAACTCAAATTGTGACCTTGACATGACAATGTGACAGGCCAGACACGAAATCTCACACAGATTCAAGAGTGTTGTCAAACAAACTTAAAGTGTGACCTTGACCTTTGAGGTACATGTGTTGGTCTTACGCGTGATATGTCCTCATGTAATACTGATGAATTGGGCCTGGGTCTTACACGTGCCATGTTGATCAACTTAGCCAAGTGATTTTGAAATTTATCCATAGGTGACAAAGTTACAGACCGGACACGAAATCTCAAACAGACTGAAAGTGTTGCCAAACAAAGTTAAATTGTGACCTTGACCTTTGAAGTTGTAGTCTTGTTGTTACACGTGACACGTCGTCATGTTATATTGATCATTTGTAACAAGTATTAATAAAATCCATCTATGCATGACAAATCTACAGGAATACAACTTAAATATAATGGGCCAAGTAAATTTAATGAATAATTTAACCAAGAAATTTTATGACCATACATCGTATCTTTAAGAAATATGAACACAAGACAAAGGCTCTGTTAAGACAAAACCCAATTGCAAGGGGCACACTCAAGCAGATGTTATCCTACTTGGCTTGATCAAATGTTGTAGTAGCTCTCTAACATGTACAACTACTGTATATATTTGTTTAAGTTCCAAAGAAAATTACGAGTGCATGTTTGCATATGGGTAAATAGCTGTTACAAGGGGATAAAAAAAACCACGTCATATTAAGCTTTTGATCCTGTAAAAGAATTAAACTAAGATTTAACATACCTAACATTGGAACAGAACATTGCTTTCTGTAACTATTGTTAATCTGACAACATCTCATATTTCCTGAACATTGGAGGTCGTACTGACAGCCCGTGATGTTGTAACCACGCATCTGGCTAAATGAATAGCACAGTCCTTCCTTCTCCTTGTACATGGTGTCTGGAATAGTATTTAGACGTACACATTAAAACAAATAAAGCATTACACTACAATAGTATAAGGTTATTTTACAGAGTTTTGTATAGTATTGGAATACATTGCCTGAGTACTTATTGTGGTGAAAATTTATTTGACGAGATAGAGAAGGCACAAAGTCCAATATGATTTTCACCACAATATGTACGAGTACAATATATTCCCATGTTGTAAAAAACCTGTAAAATGATCTCTTTATTCCATACCTCAATCCAAAAGAATTTATCAAATGAGAAAAGAAATATCAAGATCCTTTTAAATAAATAAACCTTGAGTTCAGAGCCATGATGCCGGCAGAAGATATTCAGATTTATTTCTCAACGTCTTGGTCGTCATGCGGAACATTTTGTCGGTTGTTTGTTTCTATCATTAAAATTTCTATTAAATGTATTTCTTTTTGTTTTGTTTTTTTAATAGCCTTCTTGAACTTTGAACAGTACGATTTAAAAGTTATTGGATCCAATAAACTTCTACATATTGTACAGTCACATAGTAACATCTGGAGTAGGTGATAGGCTATGCTATGCACTTAAGGTATAGAATAATATAAAGTTAATATATACTGTTTTGTACATGGGAATATATTGTAGGAGTATATATTGGGTATGAGTACAATATGTATTCTCATATTGTACAAAATGCTTTAAAATATTTTTTTTATTCTATACCTCAACCTGAATGAATTTATCAGAACATTTTGCTGGTTGTTTGATTTTATTGGTAAAATTTCTACAAAATTAATTTTGTTTTATTTCAACCACCATCTTAAATTTCGAACAGTACAATATGAAATATTTTATTGGATCTAATAAACTTCTACATATTGAACAGCCATGTGATAAAATCTTGAGTAGGCGATTGACTCCACACTTACATGTATAGAATGACATCATTTATATTAATAAGTTCCACTTTGATTGTGTTGAATAAAAATCTAAAAGTTACAAATTACAAAATACATTTCGATTGGTTTCAAATGACATTTGTTGATAGATAATCTCAGCCTACTCAGACAGTTAAATTGTTTCAATATGCAGTAATACATTTGACCATTGTGCTCATTACTCTTTTACTTTAATTGTAAAACAAGTTCTTACAACTTTGGCAAATCACGCTCTAAGTCTTCCTTGGTGGAACCAGTACTAAGCATATGCGAAAAAAGTGTAATGCTCAAGCACAACACACAAAGCTGTGTTGGGGGATTGAACCCATGACCCTCAGTACACTCTTTATTTTTCCTTATATTAAATATATATTTTTTTAATTACATTCTCCTATATGATGCACTTTAACCATCTTTATGCTTTATGATCACATGATCCACACGATTCATGGTTTCTGTGACATCTATATATAGAACCTGCTCACAATTTAGAAGGTATGCATACTTTAAGACATGCCTGCACTTTTCCTCAGAAAAATAAAACACAATCTGATGTGATTGGTGTGTTTTAGATAGAAAAAAATACACACTAAACAAAATGGTCATTCACATTTTTAAAAAGTTCTGTGGGGAGGACCCTAATAGACACCCTGTATAAATGCCTAGGCCTGCACTTTTAAATTGACCAACTTATGAGTCTGTTATGAGTCTTATGAGTTTTATTTTGATGTATGCTGAAGAGTGGTTACTGATGGGAAAAAAACAAAGGTGACAAAAATACCACAATTCAAAAAATGTCTTACAATAAAATCTTCAACAGTTTGAAAGAATATAATCACTGTAGATCTCTGCAGAGGGGTAGGAATCCTTTGAATGGGTGTCATGTTCATTTTATCATCTTTTTGTCATGTTCACTATTGTGGTTAAATTACAAAGCCCTGTGTGGTTCCAGGGAGCCATATAAGTGATGGCAAGAATACGATCACTGTGGCTCTTGCAGGTCATAGGAAGCGACTATTTTGGTAATATGATAGAATTTGCTGAAACTCAAGGTTCATTCTGCATTTTCATTTGTTGATGTTTTTTTTAATCTGTATGTTAATTTGCTGTTTTTGTACATGTAGAATGAACCTGGAATCTTCCGTCCTGTTGGCGTCAAATAACCTATGTGTTGGTACGCCATAAACACAATTCATTCATTCATTCTGTTACAACTGTTAATAAACCTGGTTGCAAATGGAAATGTGATTTGGTATCAGCAGAGATACTGATTCATAATGGATTTCTCAATATAAAAGGTTTACATGTTACTTTTATACTACATGGGTTTTCCCACCATACTATTAATAGATCAAGTTGCTTCATTCTATTTATAAGGTAAGCATACACTATAACAGCGCATATAAACAAGATATTATTCATTTCCCATATAGGGTTGACATCCCATTGACCAGTACCAGGAGGCACAGTATCGAATGTGTAGAAGGGCGAGTTTGAAGATTCTATTTGTTTGATCTATATCATTTTGGTAATAGAGGTAATTGGTCCAATGTGCAAAATCTCTTAAATGTTCAACAAAACTCAGATTATCGAATATTTAGTGTTCAAGAATGGCCACATTATTGTAGACTGATAAACATAAATACTTAAATGCTCAAGAAAGCCCACATAATGGTAGACTGTCAAATGTAAATACTTCTATTTTACCTCTATTTTATAATTATGCCCAACACACACCAAATATTAACTTAATACATTTATATAGACCCTTTCTCATATTATTGACAGGAAACCAAGACATGGTTAACACTAAATGCCCCCATCGCTTATTTTGGAACGGGACGTAATTTTTCTCTTCAAAATTCCTAATACAAATTGCATTTCTGGATGCAGAAATGCTGAATACATTCTATAATTTTATAATTATTCATTTTTCCAACACAGAAGAAATGCATTCTCGAAAGAGACACATTGCATTTATTGAAATATAAGTGTGCAATGATTTTATCATGGAGAAATTGATATTAAATAGATAATGATTTTTACCTAATTGCTGGCAAATCTTAGTTAAGATCCTACACTAAACAGGCTTTGAAATGGGGAGCATGTGGTCCAGTGGTAGAGCAACGAGCCCATGATTGGAGGGCCGTGGGTTAGATCCTCCACCATGGTTATGTGTCGTGTCCTTGAGTAAGACACTTTTCTGCACGTGCTTAGTACTGGTTCTAACCAGGAAGACTTTGAGTGTGATTTGCCTAAGTTGTCAGAACTTGTTTCACAATCAAAGTAAAACAAATAAGTTTAAACTATTTAACTTTGAAATGCATTCTAAAATGATGCAATTGTTTGCTGCAAAGGAATTACACCTATTTATCTTTTATTTTCAAATCAAACTTTTGTAAAGGTTTATTCTTACCTCCCAGTCTTGGTTCCAAAGATTGTAACTGAATCACATTATAATATCTTGTTTCAATGAGATCTTTAAGAGTCCAGGATGAAAAAAATTGAAATGATTTAAAGATCAAAGTGGCCACAGTGCTTCCAGGTCTGCAAAACATAAATAAAGAAATAAAACATGATTAATCAAAGTATCAAGTAATGATTTTCTAAATTACTTTAGAAATTATCAACAAGTTTCATTTTACTTACTGTGTAGGTTGCTAGTTTTGAAACTATGATAACACAACAACAATGTCAACACCATGCTCCCGAAATAAACCATGTTATAAATATTATGTATTACATGTATAATATTATATTATATTGAATCAAACATCTTTTTAAGTAATGTTGTAAAGTGGAAAAAAAAAGGCGCAACTTGTGAAAAACCAGTTCGAAACTCCTGGCAATAATGCATGTCCATTTGATATTGATGATATATACCAAGTTTCAATTAAATAGTATGTATAAGGCAGACCCTGGGTATACTTCTGAGTGTACACTGGGTATACCCTATCTGGAGGTGCAGATGTACAAATACCACCAATAAGTAACATTGATACACTATTTGGGCCATCACATTTACACGTGTAAAAGGATACGTGTCGTTTAAAAGCAAAACACGTTTATTAATTTTACATCCATGTACACAACCTTAACCCGAGATTAATAGTAATTAGTATATAGATCGTTTGACGAAGTAACTAACTGTTTTTGAATATTTTCCAAATATCCTTGCGTGTATCATGACGACATGTCAGCCTTTTGTTTGTGAGTTATTTAAACATTTATGGTATATACTAGTAATAAACTGTAAAAACAACTTAGATAAATGCACATACAAAACACTCAGGTTTAAACAACGTATATACGGAGGCGTGTCATTTATTAGTGTTCATGTACACGTTTACTGAAATCTGTAAACATGACAGCCCTATACATTTCATACTCCAAAACAAGTGGCATCAAAATCTTGATTGATATATATATATATATATATATATATATATATATATATATATATATATGTATATATACAAAGTCATATTTATACACATGTATTTGGATATTTTTCTGACAAAATCTGATAAAACAAAAATTTAGTGGAACGGATTAATAATTTTGAACAAGTGCTTGATTGAGTAGTAGCTGCATTTTTTGTAACAGTATGCATCCTAGATAATTTATAAATTTCAACAACAAAAGTCGTAAAGAGCCCCATTTCTCCTATAAAATTTCACCTGTATTTCATGATTTTATTTCCCATATAACTCCTTGAGGGCCCCACAGAGTACGACGTAGCTCACTGTCTATGCGAAATTAGAACGAGTTCAGCGTCTTGCGAGATCAGTTGAAAACAAAATTAATGAGCAAAAATTTACATTATTTAATCAATTTTATACAATTTAATAACCAAGAAGTAATTTATCAGTGAATCAAAGGATAATCAAGGAAGGAAAAAATCACACCAGAAAAGATATGTGTGCAAACCTTTTTCATATGCAACCTTTGGTCATTTATCTGCTAGCCAAGGTAAACAAAGGATTTTGTTGGGAGCCTTTGTTGGAAAGATAAACTTATCTGACAGTCTGAATGACCAAACATGTTCTGAATGAACAAATCTGTCTGAACGACAACTAAAACGGCAAAATGCTACAAAAATGTTATGAATCGACAGCGGATAATTCATTATTTACAATATGAAATATATGCATATCGATGCATGTGACTGTAGAATTACGTCACTGACGATTACATTGGTCCACGTCGTTCCAAGAATAACAAACAAAATAACTATCCATTTGTACTTACCATGTTCTGAATGAACTAATGGTAGATCGGATGTTATATTCGACACTGCTGAATGCAAACAAATGATGTCTTGATTTTATTAATTTTAGAATCGAAGGTATCAGATGGACGAAGACTTGACAGTAGTCCAGGGCAGAAGTACGTCATCTGCGCATGCCCATGACTCGCCATCGGGGAAAACCCAAAATATGGAAGCTTTTTTAAAAAAAGGGGAGACAATTTTGGAAACGTTCGCGTCTAGTATGAAAGTGTTTGATGGACATTCACATTCATTACAGGAACTGAGTAAAACTGTAACAGAGCTAAGAGAAGATGTAAAATCTTTAAAGAGAAAGAATGCTGTGGCCAATGATACAAACAATAAAAAAACAAAGGCTAACAGTAGATCCATCAGAGTCGGAAAATAGCAGTTCTGATGATGTCGGACAGTGATGATTTTTTTAAGCCTAAATCAAGCGAAAACCAGAACGACAATCACAATGACTTTTCACAGGAACTTGATGAATTCTTCATTGAAGAAACTGTGGTTATGGACAACGTGGCTACAAATGCAGCAAAGATTGTCAACAAGTCATTAAGAGGCAATCCCGATGAGGAAAAAATCAAGAAACTGCAGGAAAAATAACTTGACACACCAAAGGCAATTAAATTGACTATTTAAGTCCAGCCATCAAGTTCTTTTTTAGGGAAGCGAGGGAGTACACACACCACGGCAAACAATCAGGCCCCTCGCAACAAAATTATCCACAGGAAAGGCACTCTCAATTCAACAGGCAAGTAAAATATCAGAAGGGGAAACATACCCATCCTGGAAATCACTACAACGGGAGTGGAAAGAACTTTCCACAAAAGAAAAATGCCTTGCCAAAAGAGGCTCTGGGAAAAAAATATTAGATGTAAGAGTAAGTACTGGGACAAAAGTTGATACACTGGTTAACAAAACTGAAAATTTTCAAACTGGCAAAACTAACTCAAAATTTAATAATTGGTGTAAAATAACCAATGATAGATGGATATTACAAACAATTTGTGGTTCTAAAGTTGAATTACAATATATTCCTAATCAGAAATTTACTCCAAATCCATTAAAATTTAGCGAGATTGAAATTCAAAAGATTAAAGACGAAATAGAACGATTTCATAATTGTGGAATTATTACGGAAATACCAAATGACAGGGAAAATGGTGAATTTATTTCAAACATATTCTTTAGGTCGAAGAAAAATGGTAAAATTCGAATTATTTTAAACTTAATTCATTTAATGCCTACATGCAGCATATTCATTTTAAGATGGAAACATTACAAACAGCAATCAATTTGATGACAAAAAACTGTTACTTTGGTTCAGTAGATTTATCAGATGCCTACTATTCCATTCCCATTCGAAATGAAGATAAAAAATATTTCAGATTTAAATTTCAAGGGCGAAAGTATCAATTCAATACATTGCTAATGGGGCTAAATACGTCACCACGGGTTTTCACAAAAAATTTTAAACCAGTTTTTGCAAATTTAAGGAATTGGAGATTTATTAGCACAGCTTATATCGATGATTCCTGGTGTCTCCAAGGCCGGACTTTTCAGGAGTGTGAAAATAATATTTCCGCTACCATTGAACTTATGGAGAAATTAGGATTAACAATTCATCGTGAAAAAAATCAAGTTTGGTGCCTTCAAAGAAAAAAACTTTTGTAGGGTTGGGCTTGTGCTTTGAAACTATGACCGTTAGGTTAACACATGAAAAATAAATAATAAAATCAAAATTTGTCACAATTCGGAAATTTTCACAATTAATTGGGACATTAGTAGCATGTGAACCAGGAGTACATTATGCTCCTCTTTTTTACAAGCCATTGGAACAGGCAAAAGAAAAGAATTTAAATTGGAAGAAAGGTCGCTATGATTGTTTTATGAATGTTACGACCAACTTTAAAGAATACATAAAGTGGTGGCCCAACAATCTAGATGTTAGCTTTAAACCAATATCAGAGTCAAATCCTGATTTGATCATGACGACTGATAGTTCATTGGTAGGTTGTGGGGCAAATATTGCAGTAGAAAATGTTAGTACAAAAGGGGTTTGGTCACAAACAGAACAATCATTACATATCAATATTCTGGAATTGAAAGCTTGCCAGTTTGCTTTTTTGTCATTATGTAAAGACAGACATAATATTCATATTTGTATTCTTAGTGACAATACCACAACATCTTTGGAGGGTAGAAAAGTGAACTAAATCAAATAGCACGTGACATGTGGTTTTGGTGTATTTCCCAATGCACACATCTTAGTGCAGCGCATATACCAGTTTGCTATAATCAGTAAGCAGAAAGGTTGTCAAGATCTTTAAATGGAATGGTCTATAGATAACAATATCTTCCAAAAGATTGAAACATTATATGGTAAATTAGAGATGGATCCATTTGCCTCTAGGCTGAATGCCAAATTAGACAAATATGTATCGAGATATCCTAAACCTTAAGCTTGTGCTGTTGATGCATTTATTTAAAACTGGAATGTACGCTTATTATATATATTTACTCCTTTCAGTTTTATCACGAAAGTATTACAGAAGATACGAATGGACCAGGCAGAAGTTGTCCTAGTAGCACCAATATGGATGACACAGAGCTGGTGGCCCAGCCTATAACAACTGTTGTACAAGGATTGGCACATGCTACTACCATCTCCACAGAGGATTTTGTCTCTTCCTCACAAACCCGGACAGCAACATCTTCTGCGCCAAATGAAGTTGGGAGTTTTTCAATTATCCGGGAGACAAAGTTTACAAGATGAGTCAATTGAGATTATTTTAGCTTCATGGCGCCAGTCAACAAAACGACAGTATACAACTTATATCAAACGGCGGTTGATATATGCCAACACAGAACAGTTCAACCCACTGGCACCATCGCTACAAAATTTTATAAAATTTCTTACTTCCCCTATATAAACAAGATTTAAAATACAGTGCTATAGGCGACAGCCAAATCAGCCGTGAATCAACTACTTGGCATTTGTGTGGACAACAATTTCAGTAACACTCTGCTTGTTAAAAAATTTATGAAAGGAGTTTTCGAAGTTGAAGTTTGATCCAGATTTTAGTGACCATAAACTCTTCGAGGGAACACACACCCACCCACCCAACCCTATAATATTGTTTCTTCATTATTCTACGCCAAACACCAGATTATTCCACATTATGTCAAGTGTATAAAAGTTGATAATCACAGTTTGGCTTATTTGCTCTAAAGGCTGATTTCGCATACACAATGAGCTACGTCATATTCTGTGTGATCCCTCAAGGAGTTTATGGTCAATAAAATCTGGATCAAACTTCATCTTCCCTCCTTTGTCGGTGAGGCTCGTTTTATCCATCAATTAAACAGCTACACCTTAAATATTAATTATATACAAAGACCATTTCAAACATTAAAAGTTAACATTATTATTTTATAAAAAAATTAAGTAAAAAAGGGGCCTAAGCTTGTTTAAAATTTGACTGACGTGACAAATATCAAAGTTGGCCTGTTTTATTTTATAATTATACAGCTACACATGAAATATATATAAAATACATAGACCATTTCAGAAGTTACTGATCAGAAACCATTTTACTCTTGGATGGACAGACAGATGTAACATTTAATGCCCCTATGGTGGGGATTCTTTGACTGATGGGGAAATAAGAGTTTAATTTAATATTGTATACAAGATTTCAAATTGTGGTGATCAGCAGAGAGGGTAAAATACAAAATGTTTTTCCCTTACCGAAGACTTTCTAGGTACAAATCGGAAGCTTCTAACAACTCCTTCAACTCTTTTAACTGAAATAAAAAGGAATGGAAAAATTCAAGAAATTGAACTTTGTAATGGAGTTCTCAAATACATACAGTCAAACTTGTGTAAGTGGCCACCTCTATTAAGAAGCCACTTGTCTTAAGCAGCCATATTTGCTATTTTAAATTTCTATGCTTTCAAAGCAAATCAGACTGTATGAAGCAACAACATGTCTTAAAAGGTCACTTTTGCTCCATCAATCAACTGGCTGGCTGCTTCAGACAGGTTTGATTGTATATTTAGTCTTTCTCAACTTGGTATTATTTAATTGATACATCACTGATATACATTTTTTAAGCATAAACAATTTTGAATTACAAAATGAAATGACCTACAAGATGGATGTGACTTAGTTTTTTAAAACTGCTATTTTCCTGATGAAGGCGTAATCTGAAAATTTGAAAAAAATAGTTAAATATAGACATTAAAAAATATATGCTGTTGTTTCATAGATTCATCCCGCAGGGGGCACAATTCATGCATGTACATTATGTACGGCATATTTCTCCAAATCAGATTTCAAACAAAAACAATAAAATATCGGTGGAACCGATGGATGCTCCCCAAAAAAGTGTTTGACTCTGAACCATCTACTTGGCTGAAAAATACAAAACTGTAAAGCAGGAACAATATGTGGCTCTGAACTTCACAGAACTCATTCGCAAATCATTGAACTGGAATAAAAATGACAATATGCACAGATACTAGCTTAAGTTTTACATAATTAATACAAGAGGTTGTAGCGAAATAGCGTCATTACGACAATATGTACATCTTCACTTGATAATGATGCATCCTAGCAAGTTTCATAAAATTCCAACATAGGGTTGTTGAGAAATAGCGAGGACAATAATTTGGTAACAGACAGAATCAAAGGGCCATAACTCCGTGAAAAATCATCAAACCGGAACACAAAGACAATATGCGCATCTGCACTTGGTAATGATGCATCCTAGCAAGTTTCAAAAAATTCCAACAAGGGGTTGTAGAGGCATAGCATGGACAATAATATGGTTACAGACTCAATCAAAGGACCGCAACTCCGTGAAACAACATTGAACCCGTATACATAGACAATATGTGCATCTGCACTTATTAATGATGCATCCTAGCATGTTTCATAAAATTCCAACATGGGGTTGTAGAGAACTATTGCGGACAATAATTTGGTCACAGACTCAATCAAAGGGCCATAACTCTGTGAAAAATCACCGAACCGGAACAAATTATGCGCATATGCTATATAAAACTCAAAGTCCCCTTTCAGGGTCATATAAATACAAGACCCTTGATTTGTACAAACTTTAAACCCATACTCATTGGGATAATCAATATTAAATATGAACAAATTTGACTGACCGGTTGTTGAGAAGAAGATTTTTGAAAATTTTCTAATTTAACCCTTTTTGACCCACCCTGGCCCCTTATAGCAAGTCAATTCTATTTATTGAGCCAAATCTTATTTCCTATGACTAGATGATACTTCAGAAGTCCAAATGAATAATAATTTTGCCTAAATAGATGAAAGAAAAAGAGAATTTTCTGTTTTCCCATAGTATTCCTATGTAAAATTGTAAGTCCCCTTACAGGGCCCCTATGAATTTTAGCCCCTAAATTCTTATCTGCAATCAAACCCCTACACATAGGGATAATTTATGCCAAATATGAACAAATCTGACATACCGGTTCTTAAGAAAACAATTTTAGTAATTCCCAATTTTTACCCTTTTGGGCCCCTCCTGACCCCTTAAGACAGTGGAACCCAGTCGTTATTACAAATCTGAACCTCCTTCACCAAACAATGCTTCTGTGAAGATATAGGCAAAAAATCATTTCCATTTTAAAACAAGAGGGCAAATATGGCCCTATATTGCTCACCGGACTGACCTTGAGTCATCGAACTTAAGTAGATAATAATAATACATGTACACTCAAAATTCCAGAAAAAACGAGATGGGCGTGTAGTTAGAATTTGATTTGTTTTGAAGATGTAACAGATGCATAGAAGAGTTCAAACATGGTAGTTTTTACTATACCTGCCTATATAGTAAACTAGCACCTCACTGTGGCGGTCATGTTTTTTAACAAATCACAACGGCTTGAACAAACTTGGTAAAGGGTCACCCAAGGAACATTTCTGCAAAACTGTTTTAAAATCAATCCAGTGGTTTTGACAAGAATATTTTTTAAAATTTTACTATAGCTTATATAGTAAACTAACCCCACCCCATGGCTACCATGTTTTTTGACAAATCACTATGGTTTGAACAAACTTGGTGAAGAGTCCTCCAAGGAACATTTCTGTGAAATTATTTTAAAATCAAGCCAGTAGTTTCTGACAAGAAGATTTTTTAAGTTTTACTAATTAAACTTGTCCCGACCCCTGGCGGTCATGTTTTTTGACAAATCAAGATGGCTTGAACAAACTTGGTAGAGGGTCACCCAAGGAACATTTCTGTGAAGTTATATTAAAATTGGCTCAGTGGTTTCTGACAAGAAGATCATTTAAGTTTTTACTATAGCTTATATAGTAAACTAACCGCACCTCCTGGCCGCCTTGTTTTTTGACAAATCACTACGGTTTGAACAAACTTGGTGAAGGGTCCTGCAAGGAACATTTCTGTGAAATTATTTTAAAATCGAGTCAGTAGTTTCTGACAAGAAGATTTTTTAAGTTTTTACTAATTAAACTTGCCTAGCTCCATGGCGGCCATGTTTTTTGACGAATCAAGATGGCTTGAACATACTTGGTAGAGGGTCACCCAAGGAACATTTCTGTGAAATTATTAAAAAATCGAGCCAATAGTTTCTGACAAGAAGATTTTTTAAGTTTTTACTTAATAAACTTGCCCCACCCCTACGGCTCAGGTGAGCTAAAAAATAATATATATTATAATGACATGTGTCCCCTAATTGAACCTTCGAGGCAGGGTCATTTTTAACCCTAGGGATACCATTTGAACAAATCTAACAAAACATTTTGAAAATCTGCTGGGCCAATCATGAGAAGATGATTTTTTAAGTTTTGGACTATTTTTAGTAATGATGGCCATCTTGAATTTCAAATCGAAAAAAAAATCTTCTGTATAGTCTCCTATGCAATAGAACCATCCATGTAAAGTTTCAGTTTAATTGGCCTATGGTTTCAGAGAAAGAGCTGCTGACAGACACCAGACAATGGACAACTGACAACGCGCCATTGCATAAGCAATTCTTGCCTCTGGCCAGTAGAGCTAAAAATCATACAATATCTAGACAAAACATACAGTTCAGTGAGTATGAATCCACTGTTTTGAATACAGAAAATGCACATTTCTTTTTTATTCTCTTTTAGCGTGATGGATAAAGCACCCAGTCAAAGGTAGTAATATTATTTCTAGGAATCCATGAGATTCTCTGGGGGGATGAATCAATGAAGAATGAATCAATGAAGAATGAATCAATGAGAACAAGACATAATATCTGATGAATTTGCTGACAAAACCACCATAATAGTTTAACGAAATGTGAACTTACATATGGATCTAAATCCAACATTAAATCTTTTGTAGCTTGGCTGTTTGGATTGTTGAAGGCATTATTCCAGTCCACATTTAAGAGAGTCACAATCATTTCGTAGTCAACTTTGGAAAAATAAAGGGAATGTTACAGTATACAAGTATATACAGTTAATATTTATATTGGTAAAGTTTTCATTACAATCTTTTGTATCCTATACACAAACAAAGTTCGCATAAGCATGTGGTTCAGTGGTAGAGTAGAGCATATGGTTCTGTGGTAGACTAGAGGACGTGGTTCAGTGGTAGAGTAGAGCACATGGTTCAGTGGTAGACTAAAGCATGCGGTGCACCGGTAGCATGTGGTTCAGTGGTAGAGTAGAGCATATGGTTCTGTGGTAGAGTAGAGCATGTGACTAACTGGTAGAGTAGAGCACGTGGTTCAGAGAAAGAGTAGAGCATGTGGTTCAGTGGTAGAGTAGAGCAAGTGGTTCAGTGGTAGAGTAGAGCATGTGGTTAGATGGTAGAGTAGAGCACATGGTTCAGTGGTAGAGTAGAACATGTGGTTCAGTGGGAGAGTACATCACATGGTTCAGTGGTAGAGTAGAGCAAGTGGTTCAGTGGTAGAGTAGAGCAAGTGGTTCAGTGGTAGAGTAGAGCACATGGTTCAGTGGTAGAGTAGAACATGTGGTTCAGTGGGAGAGTACATCACATGGTTCAGTGGTAGAGTAGAGCAAGTGGTTCAGTGGTAGAGTAGAGCAAGTGGTTCAGTGGTAGAGTAGAGCACATGGTTCAGTGGTAGAGTAGAACATGTGGTTCAGTGTTAGAGTACATCACATGGTTCAGTGGTAGAGTAGAGCAAGTGGTTCAGTGGTAGAGTAGAGCAAGTGGTTCAGTGGTAGAGTAGAGCACATGGTTCAATGGTAGAGTAGAGCACTTGGTTCAGAGAAAGAGTAGAGCATGTGGTTCAGTGGTAGAGTAGAGTAAGTGGTTCAGTG
This sequence comes from Panopea generosa, assembly GCA_029582155.1. Classification (NCBI taxonomy): domain Eukaryota; kingdom Metazoa; phylum Mollusca; class Bivalvia; order Adapedonta; family Hiatellidae; genus Panopea; species Panopea generosa. Next base: position 49,925,693 of record CM055908.1, read on the forward strand.
GTAGAGTAGAGCATGTGACTTACTGATAGAGTAGAGCACGTGGTTCAGTGGTAGAGTAGAGCATGTGGTTCAGTAGTTCAGTGGTTGAGTAGAGAATAAGGCTCAGTGGTAGAGTAGAGCATGTAGTTCAGTGGTAGAGTAGAGCACATAGTTCTGTGATAGAGTACAGCACATGGTTCAGTGGTAGAGTAGAGCACGTGGTTCAGTGGTTGAGTAGAGTATGTGGTATGTGAGCAAAATGTATGGATGTGTCTTCCTGATGGCCCATGTTTTCATAGGTAATATTTTTCCTTTGTCGATGTATAGACCATAATCTGTTCAAGTACACAAAACATGCATTTCAAATGCGTTTGTTTTGCATTTTAAATTAATTTTAGTTTTATTTATAGTCTGAATTTTTTTATGATAAGTGTTGGAGAAAATGCGAAAATCCAGTTCAAAACGATACTAAATGCATTTTAGCCTGCGTTTGCATTCAAATCGTTTACTGTGTATCGTTTACTATATATCGTTTACTATGTATCGGTTACCATTTATCGTCTACAAGCCGTGCTCACCAATCGCATCATCTCTAGTTGTCCAACTGTACACCCATTACAAAATATTTGGTTGCAGGAGAATAAATAGTAAGAACTATATATTTAACGAAATCACCGGGTGTTATATGATAGTATATTGATTAAATAAATTAAAATAATATTGATTAAAATCTTTCCGAAAGATTGCTACTAACGCCACCCTATTCTATTTCACTAATGAAAATGCAGGGGTGGGGGTGGTAGGGTGGGTACCAGCGCTTCTAAATTCGCTCGTACTTCCTTAGATATTTTTTCTTCTCGAAATTTTTTATAAATTGTTTTTCCCATTGAGTCACCTGATTATTTTATCACACTTTTACAAGCAAAGACACGATTCCAGAGGCAATGTTTTTCACAGATAATTGGGGATTGAAACTTATAACAAAGAAATTAAATTAAAGTTACAGGAATAGCCATTTATAGAATTTAAATGACTTAAAGAGCAATCATTTCGTTTGATTATTTATTTTATTGTCAATATACCTATGATAATATTAGAGGATATCCAAATCTCCAAGGCATACCCTAACAAGAGGGCCAAGATGGCCCTTTATTGCTCACCTGACTAACCTTGAGTCATCCAACATAAGTAGATTATATAATACATGTACGCTCAAAATTCCAGAAAGACGAGATGGGCAAGTAGTTAGAATTTTGATTTGTTTTGAAGATGTAACAGATGCGTAAAAGAGTTTAAACTTGGTAGAGGTTCACCCATGGTAAATGTCAGTGAAATTACATCAAAATCAGGTCTGTAGATTCTGATAAGAAGGCTTCTGAAGTTTTTACTATAGATGCTAAGTCTTCAAACTAAGATAAAAATCCAGTTCCAGCACAAAACTAACCTGTTATGTATGACAACGGTTTCAAACTAAAGCATAAGACTAACTATTGTGCATGAAACAATCTGCAGTTCCAGCACAATAAATATTCCTATGAGTTTCAAACACATCCTTCCCAAAGTAAATCGCTTGAAAGAATCTTTGTCGCAGTGCACTCTCGCCCAAAAACAATTAAGCTCCTCTTCCAAGATTTCAAGAAAACTTTGACACTGAAAATCTCAAGCAGACTTCTTGCTGTGATGAAACTAGCTAAAAATATGGTATTGCTTTATTATAAAGCAGTAAACCATCCCTGTCTGAACCATAAAAACTCTGACTTTTATATTCAGAAAAACACCTACTATAAAATGGTTCATGATATTTGAATAATATGAATAATATTTCAATCATTGATTATAATTGTATCATTAATCTTTTTATGATGAATTATCTTTTAAAACTTATATCTGGTATAATATTGTATACTAATAGTGAAAAAAAAGTTTATTTAAAGAGTTTATTACCTCTTCTTATAATAATTGCAATATACAGACATTTATGCTATAAAACAGGGGGAGTAATTTGACATAAAACTAACCCCACTCCCTGGCTGCCATGTTTTTTGACGAATCAAGATGGCTTGAACAAACTTGGTAGACAGTCACTCAAGGAACATTTCTGTGAAATTATTTTAAAATCAAGCCAGTAGTTTCTGACAAGAAGATTTTTTTAAGTTTTTAATTTAGCTTATATAGTAAACTAACCCCACTCTCTGGCTGCCATGTTTTTTGATGAATCAAGATGGCTTGAACAAACTTGGTAGAGGGTCACCCAAGGAACATTTCTGTGAAATTATATAAAAATTGGTCCAGTGGTTTCAGAGGAGAAGACTGTAGACAGTCACTCAAGGAACATTTCTGTGAAATTATTTTAAAATCAAGCCAGTAGTTTCTGACAAGAAGATTTTTTTAAGTTTTTAATTTAGCTTATATAGTAAACTAGCCCTACTCTCTGGCCGCCATGTTTTTTGATGAATCAAGATGGCTTGAACAAACTTGGTAGAGGGTCACCCAAGGAACATTTCTGTGAAATTATATCAAAATTGGCCCAGTGGTTTCAGAGGAGAAGTTGTTAAGAGCTAAAAGTTAATGACGGACTACAGACGATGGACACCAGACGATCACAAAAGCTTACCTGTGAGCCTAATTTGGCTCAGGTGAGCTAAAAATGCATTTAATTTTTGTTGCCTTTTAACGTTTGCATTATTGTTTTGTATCATTCTTCGATCGTTTGTGGATCATTTGTCCTGTTTCATCCGTGTATCGTTTCGTTTGCATTTTTAGTCCATTTGTATCAGTTTAAAATGCGTTTCGTTTGCATTCGTTCGGTGTACTAGAACAAACTACGGTCTGTAACTAGAGTCTGAGCAGTGGTTTTAATATCTAAACAGGACTGTTTCACTCGATCTACTGTCTGTCAATATCCAAGACTTAGGCTCCTCACCTCACCATTCTGGTTCAAACTACAACACAATGACCCAATTTTGGATCAATGTAAAATAATGTACAGAATATAGAAGATAATTTTTTTGTATAAAACAATAAAACACATGAATATTTGGTAAAGTCTTGTTAATTATGCTAATATATGTTTCTCATGGCACTGTCAAAAAGTACAGCTATACATGTAAATAAGTGGACTTATTTATCAAAAAATAAATACAAACAAAAATATACAACAAAGAAATTATCAACAATGATTTATCAAATTGAATTTTATTGCAAAAATGCAAAAACTCATACCATAATTATATTCTGTTTCTATCAGCATTCCATTAGTTATACCGTTTAAAAAATATATGGTCACCATGTGTGCTCTCTTACCTGATTCGGTAGCAATGAGCATATGTGAATGTAGATGTTCAGTTTCTATCAGTATTCCATTAGTTATACCGTTTAAAGAATATATGGTCACCATAAGACCTGTGTGCACTATTACCTGATTCGGTAGCAATGGGCTGACACTTATAGCTGCAGCCATCGTAGCAACATTTTTGTTGACTGTCACAGTTTCTATCTACAGCACACTCATCATTCTCTCTTCCATAGTCTCCATAATTGCAGATTCTGTCTGGTATCAATAATTGGGTTATTGGGCAGAACCCTTCCCTGCTGTGTCCTGACAAATGAAGGAAAAATTAGTTAAAAAGTGGGGAGATTAAGTTGTCAATATTCAAGACAGAGTTATGGAACATTGTCTGAGGCTCTATCCATGTTACACGTCTTGATGGATTCCCTTACACACATCTTTGTGGTTTCTGAAGCCTCGCTGTGCTTATTTTCAGTCCTCTGAAAGATTTCTATTCAGTTTTTAACTCAGGATATAATTTTCTATATCCTATGTAAGTAACTTTAAGTAAAAACCAACAAATGCTGCTGTTCCTTTTTTAACATAGAATATAGAAAATTATACTGTAAGAAAGACATTTGCATGAAGTTCCACAAATGATGATGCGCTTCTTATGTGTTATTTTCCATAGCCACAATCATTATAACATGGTTCTGTCTATATCTCAGTCTAGGGGTGGTATTCACCAACCATTCTGAAGAATATACTTAGACTTGAACTCAAGAATGGATTTTAAAAATATTCTTAAGAATGGTTGGTGAATACGACCCCAGATCTATTGCTCCCAGGCACCACTTATATTGGGACTGCAGTGTTTAAGATTTTTTTTAGTGTAAAACACTTCCATTATCATATGAATGCAGTGCACATTATATTTGCTCTGTTAAATTAAACAAGACAGCTAATAGGGCCTGTATTGCTCTAGTTCTTCATTCTGGTTTGACTGGACCAGGAAAAAAAGAGTTTTGAGATTTAATTGATAATAATTAAAAATAAAATATTCCTGACAAATTCATAAAGTGTCAGTTCTATGGAGTTAACAATTTAGGCTGAAGTTAGCTTAGTCTGACCTTGTATTGATTTACCTCTAATCTGGTCTTAAGTTACATAGAATCATCAAAATATTTTTAAGGAAACCTGAAGTTGATCGAGCAAAAAACATTTTTCCTTTAATTATAATAGTACCCTTAACATTGACCACCTTCACCTTAAAACCAATCTTGAGCTTCCCTTTCATGTTAGGAACCTTGACCTTAACTGTGAATCGATAACTCAAAACCAAACATATTTCAAAGGAAACTATAGTTATTGAGTGAACCATGTTCTATTTTTAGTAACAGTGACCTTGACTTCATTTACCTCAAAACCGATTCTAAGCTTCCTTTTTATGTCAGTAGCCTATACACTTTCTTTTAATTTTATCAAAACATCTTTCTGAAAAATATAAAGTTTTTGGGGCAAAAACCACTTTTTTTATTATTAGTTACAGTGAACTTGATCTTGACAAAATTTATCTCAAATCAATCACAAGCTTCTTTGCTCTGTTAAGAACCTACACACACACAATATCTCAAAGGTAACTAAAGTAATTGTGTGGAATGCCTTTTTTATTATTATTTCTGTTTTTTTTTATAAAAATAATCCAAACAACTGATTAAGAAATAAAATAATTCATGGAAGATTCAATACCTAAACATTCTGACCAATTTTGGTCACAACCTGATTTAATGTTAAGGTACTGCAATGTTTGTACGGCAAAAATCAACATTTTTAAGTCAATAAAGTCTGTCCATTTTTATTCCAATAAAACCACTTTAAAAAATGAGTTTGAGCATTTGTGGTCAGTAACGCGTTGATGACGTTTGGTCGGATAAAAGCAAACAATAATATGTCTCAATTTTTCAATCAATTAAGGACCATACCAATTAGCACTCAGGTTCTGTGTAACTATAGGGGTCGATTATCACTAAGGTTCTGTGTAACTAGGGGTCAATCATCACTAAGGTTCTGTTAACAAGGGGTCTGTTTCACTAAACATCTCAAACTGAGATTTTACTAAAAAATTTAAACTTCTCTAAATGATTATTTGAACTCATAATATATTAAATAACTACACAGGATTGAAATCATACCAAATCTTTACTCATTGTTAAAGGATAATATGCAACATTGTCAATGTAAATGAAGCTATAGCATTTCAAAAATCTGAGTTGAGAAAAATCTCAAGTTGAGGTGTTTAGTGAAATTGGGGCCAGTGTATTAACTCTTCTAAGTTTGTGAGGTCATAAGTATTCTGGCAGGGTTTTGCCACTATCTGATGAAAACTACTAGTGTTACAGTTTTTAAAAGGCAATTTATATTTGTTTTTGTTTTTTCAGTCAATCAAGGGCTTAGTCATAATAACTGTCCATATGGCTTTCAATGTCATTTATGTCCTAATCAAGTTTGGTCAAGACACAATGACAACTGTAGGCAATACATTGTTAAGAAAAAAAATCAGCATTTTTTTCATCAATTTCTGGTCAAAACCCTGTCCAATATAACTGGTTCAAGAAATCAAGTTTTCATGGCCACAAACATTCTCACCAATTGATAGAGTATTTAAAAAATAATTTTACCACTACACCAAATATACATTCTAAACTGTTAGAGAGTAAGTGAACAATCCTAATCCAGAAGCCAGGGGTCTGGGGGCCGTTAAGGACCAGCAGGGTCCAGTGGCAGCACCCAGGTCTTGGGGTCGAGGGGGCAACGCCCCTAATGCTGAAAATGGTTTTTAGCACTTTTGAGAGGAAAAAATGCCTTTTCCTGCACTTATTTTGTGGCTGAAGAAATGCCTTCAAATGCAACTTATTTTGTTCTTTTTTTTCATTTTAGCAATGACTTTTTTTTGTTTAGTGTGATGGCATATGAAATGTACAGAATTAGTCATAACCTACTTTATTAATTTTAATGATGTTTATATGTTGGTTTTGTTCCGAAAACAAACAGCTTGGGGTAAACTTAAAAAAGTTAATGCATTCAAGCATCCGTAAAAGCAAAGACCTGGAAATTTTCTGAAGATCGGGAAATATTCCAAAGACCCAAAACAGTCCAATTTTTTAAAACCAGCATTAAAAAGCTGCATATGCGCATTTCTATAAAAAATTATGCCGAACGCTTTGTAACAAAAAGTGTCCTTGGAGACTCGACAAGAAACTGCATGATAAAGTTATCGTAGATGAACGTTAAATGTCAAATTTACAAATGATATTACCAGCAATGAAATATAGAAAGAATAAATACCGTAACAACTTTGGATCATTTCTTTTTCAGATTGTTTATTTTTGCGCTATCGGCCAAAAAGTTTACTCACTGGTAAAAATCAATTGTCTGCAGACAAAAACTACTTGTCAGGACGAGCGGACGAGTGCTTTTGCTGGCCCCTGATACAAGCAATCCTATTTTACATTCACAATTAACTGTTTCATACTTGATTATAACCAATCGATGATACGAGACATCACTATTTCGGGCGGACTGCCAAAATAGCGGCCTCCTTGACAGATTAAGGTGATGTTACTGAATTTTGTTATGGATTGTTTTATGAAAAATAGGCGTGCGGCAAAATGTTCATGGCTGAAATTAATGACCTATTTAGCAAAGATTGACCATCATTGTTGAATCGGCTGTGGCTTGTACCACCGATCTCGATTTTCTCATAAAATTCAGATGATTCACAGGAATGGTCTTTGGTCGCCCCAAATCCGAATTTCCGGATCAATTTGGAAAATTCCCATCACTGGCAAGTAATTGATAACTTTCCAACTTGAATCAGTGGTGAGAGACAAATGATAATGAGACACAATGTCATATATCAATCATCACAGATACTGTTGCTGGGCAGGAATTCAAACTCACGACCCTTTGAGTGATAGTCTGATGCGTAACTGACTGAGCTAATCGGGCCCAGCACACACAATATATGAAAACTGAATGTGCTACAATGTTTACAAAAGAAAAATCAGCATTTCCATCAATCATTATTGACTTTATTGCACTTGTCAGCTCCATCCAAATATGATATAATATGAGCAATGTTGTAAACCCAGTTCAAAAAAGCTCAGTCTCACACATTCATAATCCAGTGACAATACTAGCAAGATTATCATATTATTATATCATTATATCAAAATTATCATAAAGGGAGATAACTGAAATCGTAACGGAATTTACAATTTTTGGGATATTTTCAGATGCACATTCACAATGTATGATATATTATATGTAGATAATAATTTATGAATAACCAGACATATAACTTGACTCATTCATACATTTATGCAGTTTATTGAGGGATAGCCAACAACAGCCCTCACAAACCTATTATGGGGTGATTAAATGGATCACTTTTTAGTGATTGAAATTAAAAAAAAAAAAAGACTCACCAAAACATCTTGTTAAATCTTGATGCATGGTTCTTCCAGCTCGTATTATGGCCTCTTCCATCATTGATTCTATCTCTAAATCATCAGTACAATTACCAAAGATGTCCACTATGTTGGCTAAGCATTTTGTTACATCAGGTATATGCCTGAGAAAAAAATGTTTTTTTATAAAAATCTGTAATTGTGACATAAACTTGTGAGATATGTCAAATAATTGGAATTGAACATAATTAAGAAGGTTAATGGTGTAAAAACAGTTAAAAAGCTCTGATAACATCACATTTCATTGTTGCACATGTTTACATTTAGGCCAAAATGTCCTAAAAATATATTGGTATTGGACTGAATCCATTTTTTTCTATTTTTAGTAACAGCAACTTTGATAGTGACCAAGTTTACCTCAAAGCAATTCGCATGTTTCTTTTCATTACAGGAACCTTCATCATATTATCGTAAAGGAAACTAAAGTTATTGAACATAAAACATATTTTTTGAGTGATAGTGACCTTGACATTGACTGAATTCATCTCCTAACAAATCATGTTCTTTTTTTGCATGCGGGGAACCTATGCACAAAATTTCATAAAAAATATTTCAAGGGAGGGAACTTGAGTTATTGAGCAGAAACATTTAATCTATTTTTGTAACAGTGGCCTTGAAATGATTTACCTTAAAACAAATTGCAAGCTTTCTTTTCATGTCCAGAATCTAAACAAAATACCTTTCAGAAAGAAACTTTGGAAGCCATATTTATATTTTTTAAGTACCACTGACCTTGGCCAAATTTATCTAAATACCAATCTGAAAACTCTAAATTCCTGTTAGGAACATACAGTATAAACAATATTCCATTAGAACACCTTGAAGACAACCAGTATTTCTTAGGGGAAAATGAAAAAAGAAAATGACAAAAGAGACAATATGTGAATTCTCTATCTCAGAAAGACAATGTAACTGCTTACCTGCATTGGTCATCACTGTACCAAAGTTCAGGAGAACAAGTGGATACCAATTCTGACAGATAGAGTACATCTTCACAAATGTTTGGTTGCTCATCTGGTACTGAAATACAGTTAAATGTCATTAAATACTAGTTATTCACATGCTTGCTACAAAATTGCCTTTTAGATAAAATCATATGTATATCTAAACATAAATATTTACTTCTTTTTTGTTATAAAACCATTCACACTATTCAACAATAGTTTAAACTTGTTTTTTTTTACTTTGATTGTGAAACAAGTTCTTACAACTAAGGCAAATCACGCTTTAAGTCTTCCTGGTTAGAACCAGTACTATCAAGCACATGTGGAAAAGTGTTTTGCTCAAGGACACCACACATAGCCGTGGCAGAGGATCGAACCCACAACCCTCCGATCATTGGTTTGATGCTCTAACACTGGACTATGCACTCCACACATATTCACCAATAAAAACAGAGATGAACATTATCCTTTGAACATAAGGTTTCCATAATTCAAATTCCAGTTTAAAAACAGAAAACATACATGCTCTTCTTACCTTTACAGTTATATTAAATACTTACAGTTCCAAAATCTTATAATGTTTAGATAAATAAAAACAGGAAATATTGCTAACTGGCAGCTTTTTCAGCCAAATGTTTTTGTGTACAATCTTGGAACCCTGTAACCTCATTTTGTGCATCAATTACAACATATTGTTCCAGACATGATTATTCATGTTAAACATCATTTTTAATTGATTTACATTGGCAATCAATGGTCTGTCTTGCTCAGTATGATGCAAAATGTTTACACCAGATATATCGCATTTTGCCAATTGGGGACTAAATATAGACATCTCACTAAAGAATCATGTGCCGATCATATGATGTTAAAAGCGAATGAAGATGGCTGACACAAAATGATTTTGTTTCAAACCAAATTTATTTTTGTCCAAATTATCGATACAGACTGTAATTTGTTCAAGTACACCAAAAATGCATTTCAATTGCGTTCGTTTTGCGTGTCAAACGTGTTTGTTTTGCGTTTGAAATGCATTTTAGTTTTGTTAATGGTTTGCATTTTTTTATGATAAACGTTAGAGAAAATACGAAAATGCAGTTCAAAACGATAGTGAACGCATTTTAGTCTGCGTTTGCGTTCGAATCGTTTAGCGTGTATCTTTTACCATTTAACGTTTACACGACATGTTCACCAATCGCATCATCTCTGGTTGTCCAATTGTATAAATAATAAGAACTAGATATTTAAAGAAATCGCCGGGTTTTATATGATAATATATTAATTAAATAAATTAAATTATTATTGATTAAAATCTTTCTGAAATATTTATTTAAATAATTCTGAAATATTGCTAACTAAGCCACCCTATGTTAGATATGGTCTACCATATAGTTGATGATTTGTAGCGTGACAGCAGATTAATATGTTTCATAAAACTCAATCATTGAAATTTAATACACATGGTACGGGGCATGTCAATTACATCAGATAAACACGTTACGGTCACGTAATCATTAGATTGGCCAGTTATTGCCAGACTAGTTTACACTAACGTTAAAATTACGGTATCGAAAAAGTATATAGTAAATAAATGTGAACCAGTCCGTGTTTTTTATATCTGCAGTGGTGTATAATCTGCTATTATGCAAGAAACCGAGTACAGACGCCTCAACAAGTATTTATTTTATTTACAGGTATTTTTCCAATTTTAATTCCAGTTATGAATTTCGATAGATTGTCATGTTAAACAATTATAACAATTCATTAAACAAAAAATATTTATAATCCGCAAAGATAAATATATTTACAAATACACATGCCTTAATTTATGTAGCGATCGAACGCACACACTTTATGTCTATAACTCTGACACAATTTATTTTTGACCTCGTGGCAATGTGCAATGTCGTCACTCTGACAGTTTCTTGCGTCATTTAACGTCGCGTTCTATTTCACTACGGTAAATGCATGGGGAAGTTTCCATAAAAAAGATGCCTTTAAGGGTAAACGTTTTATGTCTTGTGGCATGGCTTCTAAAATCACTGGTACATGTACTTCCGTCTGACGCTTTCAAGGAATTTTATGTATATTACACCGATAGAATTTATTTGATATCCTTCCATCAAAAATGTCAAAGATACCTACTTAGTGAATAAAATGTTTGTTTCACTAGTGACGTCATCGGACATTGGCACAAGGTGATAGTGAAAGGGACAGCGTGTTCATTCTGTACACAAATTTAGGTATGTGTAGTTGTTAATAACTCTATCAGCTTAATAGTAATCTTTTTTTAACAAATGCCTATATTGAAAACAAACATTTTGGAAGATACCCAGTAACAAACAAACACCAACCCTTTACGTGTGTTTGTTATATATATATGAACTATTTTTATATACAATTCTGGAAAAGCCCTAAGTGGAAAGGTTTTGGTGTAACAAACAGGTTTTCTAAAATTGCGTGAAAACTTTTCCTGATTAGCAATCATATAACAGAACAGCAACATAAATCGGTGTTCAGATAATTAAATCAGTTAATTGGGGTAGTTGTGTAAGCAGGTCAAGCGTCATCTGATTGTTTTATCACACTTTTACAAGTAAAGAAACAATGCCCGAGGCAATGTTTTTCACGGATAATTCGGGATTAAAACCTATAACAAAGAAATTAAATTAAAGTTACAGGTATAGCAATTTAAAGATTTTAAATGAAAAAGAGAGCAATCTTTTCGTTTTATTATTTATTTCATTGTCAATAAAACTACGACAATATTAGAGGATATCCGAATCTTTATTATTTGATGCGTTTAAAGTTTGCATTATCGTTTTGTATCATTTGTGAATCGTTCGCCCTGTTGCGTCCGTGAATCGTTTCGTTTCGTTTATCATTTTGTATATCGTTTCGTTTGCATTTTTAGTCCGTTTGTATATCGTTTAAAACACGTTTGATATTCGTTTCGTTTGTGTCCGTTTGGTGTACTTGAACGGATTACGGTCTGTATGTACGATACAACATGAAATGTCACTGGTAAGTGTCGCATGCCCCTGAAATGGTCTGTGAAAATAACAAGAAATGTTATAATAGGTAGCGATGTATCCATGAATATCAAGAGTAACTGACTGACGTTTCAGACTAGACATGCACTTTCATGTATTTTTTACATTAATGCATGATCTTAACCTTTGTGTTACCTTGACCTTGACATCTAATGTAAATGTCTGGGTATTTCTACAGGTAAATACAGGTGTCACATCATCATGAAATGCTGATCACTTGTGTCAAGCTGTTTTAAAATCCCTCCATGTAAGACAAAGTTACAGACCAGACATGAAATATCAAACAAACTGAAAGTGTGACCTTGAGGTAAGGTTCTGGGTCTTAACATGACAAGTCGTCATGATATGTTAATCAATTGATAAATTCAGCCAAGTGTTTTTGAAATCAATCCATGTAGGACGGACTTGAAATCTGAAACAGACTCAAAGTATTGTACCTTGACCTTTGAGGTAATGGATCTAGGTCTTACGTGTGATCATAAGTAGCAAGTATAAATAAGATCCATCTATGCATGACAAAGTTACAAGACGGACACAAAATCTCACAGACTCAGTGTTGTCAAACAACTCAAAGTGTGACCTTGACCTTTGAGGTAAGTGTGTGGGTCTTACTCGCGACACATCGTCATGTTATGTTGATCATTTGTAGCAAGTATTTACAAAATCCACCAATGCCGAAGCATGACAAAGTTACAGGCCGGACACGAAATTCTGGACAGAAGGATGCTGGGATTACTATATGCCACCTCAAAAATTAGGGGGGAGGGGCATAAAAATATAATAACAGTACAGAAACAATTTAAGTGATTATTTCACGACAACTTATACTATAAATAGTAAGAAACAAAAATAAATATGCTTACATAAAGCTCAATAGATGAGGTATGTGGGACTTTCCATATCCGCATTTTTTTATGACACGGTTCTGTCTATATTGCGGTCTGATTCTTTAGCTCTTGGGAACATCGTAATATCGAGACCAAAGTGTACATTGTTGTAAACAACACATTTTGTGAGATTTGAACAAGAGGGAGAGAATTAAATATTTTCACAGGTACTGGAATTCAAGCACTGTTGATTACCCAATCACTTCATTTCCTCAACTTTTAAAATGAGAAGTCCCCAGGACGGAGCCACATGCAACCCTACAGCTATGGCTTGACCAAAATTCAGAGAAAACTTGATTCGGTACATACAAAATATCAAACTGTTGTAGCATGATCTTTGCCAATATCTATCAATCTGAATACATTTACAACAGTTTCCATAAATAGCTGATTTACGCTCCAAATTAAAATAATATACAGAGAAATGTTGTAAAGTTCTATAGATTATGTGTTAATGAAAATATAGAGCAAAGAATTGGTTAAAAATTAATACAAGACATATGAATCATAACACAAAAATGAAAAAAAAACACAACTTGCACCTAAACTATAACATAGTTATAAGGTCCATTTCTCTTTTTCATTCCAATTTCATCCTGAACTGAAATATATAGCAGACCTTTTATGGTACAAAATTCTTGTGCCAAAATACATTCACATAATTGTAAAATGCCCAGTAAATCACAACTTACACTTAACAATGTTGAAAAACAAAATATGACCTTTCCCCCTGTAATATTGACTTTCAAGCTAGGAGCCCCAATTATGTTACAAGCTGCTTCAGTGCATTAGCATGCATACCTATGCAAAGTTTCATCCACATAGCTGCAAGCTTATAATTCACTGTTATGAACAGCTTGCATCAAAACTTCAACACAGAGTTTAAAAGTATTTTCACCATGCAATAAAACGTTCAGTCTCAAGTTAGAGAGTCCCGCTATGTAACACATTACCTCGAGAGTATAAGAATACAAACTTATGCATAGTTAGATTCAATTAATGCAAGTAGTGCGCACTTATGTACAACTTGTACCAAATCTATAACACAGATGGTATGACAATAAAGTTGTTGCTTGGGCGAGTACAAAATATCCACTATTCATAGAACAATCAAATTAAAAATCATTCTCAAATATATAATTACCAGAGCAATAACTTGAAACTCCGTCCATTGCTATAGCCCCATCAATATGAGAACCAATATCTACATATTCACATCCCACATCTATAGCCAGCTGATCTACACAATGCCAGACGTAGGTAAATGCCCTATATAAATATATGATATTTCACTTTAGGCATTAATTATTATAAATTCATTGCTTGATTATCATCCAAATTTTTCTTTAAAATGGCAAGGGCGCGGCATGAAAATTAGGGGCCAGGCGGGATAATAATCTATCCATAAAGTTATAATGGCCTTAATTGGAAATTTTAAAAATAAATTAAAACAAGAATAATGTCCACATCGTAGAACACATGCTGCTACAGTAAAATTATATTAAATCAAATGCACATTCTGTGATATTTTAAAATTGAGAGTGGCATAAGTCATAAAAAAACAATCAGCCCATACTGTCCTGACATTTTGGGTAATTTAATCTGATGATGTATATCAAGATTCAACTGAATTGTATGTGAGCTGTAAAATACAGATGTATTCACCAACCAGTCTTGAGAATATTCTTAGACTTGAGATTGAAAATCCAAATTTCAACCTTAGATGTCTTTTTTACCATGACATATAGAATAATTATAGGAGTTTATCTGACTATAATATTATATTAGATGTCCCTGTATGCTTGCAAATTTTGGCCTCACAAACTGGTCTCTAAATGTGTTTTTCAAAATTCATTCTTGAGTTCAAGTCTAAGAATATTCTTGAGAATGGTTGGTGAAAACCACCCCTGGACTTTGACCTGATTCACCTCAAAACCAATGTTAAACTTCCTATTCATTATACGTACCTACACTAAAAAAATTATAAAATATTTAAGTTATGGAGCAGAAACAGTTCCTGTTGCCTGCCACCATAGCATTAACTCAGGAAAAAATAGACAAGCAAGCCATGTTATACTTAGTGAAAAATAACATTGTACATAAATTTGAAAAGAATCAGTCTATGTTTGTTTGGTTTGTTGAGTAAATACAATTTGACTATAATCAAAGGGAAATAACTAATGTAAATAAGATATGCAAGCTCGAAAACTAATCCAACACTATTTTTATTAGCAACTATGTTAAACAAATTTAAAATAATAAAAAAAAAATTGTTGAAGTTATTGAGTGGACTTTAGTTAAAATGCAATTAAAGCCTCATTAATCTTCTGAAATACACAATATTTGATAATAACAAAAATGATTGTAATTAAATGTGTACATAGTATTGCTAAAACCATTCCTAGAGACCCCTTAGTGACTGTTTTTAAAAAAGTAAATACATAAATTTGATCGATATGTGTAGATTTCTTAAAAGAGCGAACTGAGGGTTTAACTATTGTTTACATTCTTGAATTCCGTAATGACTCGACTGTTTTCCGACTGTTCCTCTGCCAATGTTAGGAAGAAACACAAATCAATATACACATAAATTACCATCCAGCAACGTTCCAACAGACTCGTGGTTACCCATTTTATGCCAGATGTGTTTATCGGAAAGAAATGACCATTGATTTGTAAAAACAAACACCCGTTCGCAATTATTTAAAATAATGTAGCTTTTATTTGGATCTTTGTTTGCATATTTTCTCAGAGGTAAAAAGCATGAAATCTATGAGCTGGAATAGTCAAAAGACTGAAATTATATTTTAATGAGACTTTAACCATTTTAAATTAAAAAATATATTACAAATATTTCTCATTTAAGTTGTATCATTAGTTAACCAAGTCAGACTTATTTGTAGATGGATAGGAAACTTGCATCTCCTGACTAATTGTTAATAAAATAAAAATAGTACTCTATATATTGTACATAATAAAGGCAAACTATAATCATTTAAATTTTTCCTGCAATTAACTTTTTGCATATTAAATGCAAGTTGTATGTTATCTTGAAATTTTAAAAAATTTTGAACATGCAAAATAGGCTTCTGTTAAAAACATTGCAATCTGAAATGAACAAAAATAATGTATTTTTAAGTGTTAACTTCTGTATACAAATTCTGTTATCAACACAATTTCAAAAATCTTGAGCACACATTTCTTAGAATGGTTTCATTTCATTTGAGAATTTGTTTGGCAATATGAAAGTTTGATGTTGAATTAAGCTGAGATAACAAGATTTCATGCAATTCTGCGTAAATATTCATATTTTTACCAAATCTCAACAATATGTCACTTACCATCCTACTTACCAATAATAGCACAATTAGCTCAGTCGGTAGCGTGTCTGACTATCAATCTAGGGGTCATAAGTTCAAATCCCCAACCAGCAACAGTCTCCATGATGACTGATATATAACATTGTCTCATCATTATTTGTTTCTCATCGCTGACTCAAGCGGGAAAGTTATAAGTTATCTGCAGAGATGGGGTGTGCTTGGATATTGGTTAACCTTTCAGGATCCAAGGAAATAGTGGTTAGGTTAACTGATCGTCTGTTAGCCCTCGATGGCATAAAAATGACGCTAATTATTCAATTACCGTTTATGGTCACGTATTAGGCGCGTTTTTTTTCCAACTTTTAAGATCTTCGCGAGGGGTGCGCGATATACATAAGTACAGAAGATTTCATTTAATTTTCTTTATGTAAATTTTTTATTTCAAATAATTTCCCATGTATATCTTAAAAGATTAAGTAAAATAATGATTGCTCTCTGTTATTTAGAGTCTATAAATTGCCATACCTGTAGCTTTAATTTATTTCTTTGTTATAAGTTTTAATCCCAAATTATCGGTGAAAAACATTGCCTAGGGCATCGTTCCTTTGCTTGTAAATGTGTGATAAAACAATCAGGTGACGCATGGCCTGCCTAACCTTTACTGATCCATTTATCCAAACACTGATTTTAAGTCGCTGTACTGTTATACGACTGACAATTAAAAAAATGTACACGCCATTTTTAGAAAATCATGTTCGTTACATCGATACTTTTCCACATAGTGAAATAGAACCCTACGTAAAATGACGCAAGAAACTGCCAGAGTGACGACATCCCACATTGGCACAAGGTCAAACATAAATTGTGTCGGCGTTATAGACATATTCACATTTATTTGGTACATACTTTCTCGATTCCGTAATGTTTACTTTAGTGTAAACCAGTCTGGCTTTGAGTGGACATTTTATGATTACGTGACCGTAACATGTTTATCTGATGGAATTGACATGACACGCTTACCGGTAAGTGTGTATTTAATTTCAAAGGATGCAAAGCAATTGTGTTTTCGCAAATTGATGGATCTTTTAGTATGGAATATATACCGGTATATAATTTATTGATTTTTTAACGAAAATATGTTAGCAATGACGAAGGGTGATGGAGTGAACGTCAAAAAGACGACTGTTCTTTGGTTGAAAATCAATCATTTTTAAACGACACCCAGTATCTTTTGTTTGTGCGGTTTGTAGTAGTTTATGTTTATAAATTAAATCAATATAATATGCGGTATTATGTTATGATTAAAAAAAAATTGTAAGATTTTTTTATAAAAAAAAAACATGACTGTGTACAAGTGTCACTGGTCATTTCGGAGTATTGAAAGTGGGTGCTGCCATGTGGCTTCTGCATATTAGTTGACATCTTAATGCACGCCTGGGCAGGTGTTGACAACTGAGTATGTATTGAGACAGTGATGAGAAGTGTCAAGTATTTTGAGTGTGTATAAAATCTTGGGGATTAACATATCGAGTCAGATAGTCCTTCCAACATGTCGCCACAGCCGAATCTAAACGAGATTTTAAAATTATGATGCGCAATATACACATATATAGGAGAATTGTATTTTTTTCTTAGTTCTTGATCTTAAAACATGGATGCGTGATATACGCGGATGCGCAATATGCGTGAGGATATACGGTAATCAATAAATCTTCTTTTTCTTTCAAATATCAAAACTGAGTAAAATATTCTTAAAACAGATTTGACAATGATGTTGTGTTTTTTTAAATTAGCACAATTAAATGTAAACATTTTACATATTCATATATATGATAACTAATGACATTTGACAAAGCACATTCATATATCATTACCTAAATCTCCAAGGTCAGAAAATGAACATTACCTGCATTCATAATAATAATATATTCTCATCTTGAAAACATCTGGAAGACACTCTTCTAGTTTAGAAATTAAATCATACTGGCATGAACCTGCAAAGAAAGAAATTTTACTCTAGAGCTGTCCTTCTTCTTTACCATGCTCACTCATAATTGCAGCTCCCCAAACTTTTTTATTGCTTTTCAAATTTTTTTATTTCTTTTTCATAATATCTGTCCATTTTTCTTTAAAATGACTGTGCAAAATCAAAATTTTGAAAAAAAAAATAAAATTACCCACAAGAAAAATACTAGGTCAGAGCACAGCAAACAATTATTTTTTTAAGGGAGGCCTAATTTGCAAAAGGTACAGACAATTCTGAACTAGTTTCCATACAATATATTATTGTTATGAAACAAGTTATTATCAATTATTGATTAATGTTATAAGGCATCTGTCTATGGTTTACAAAACTGTTCAGAACAATGTATACTACATCCTATTTGACCAAGTAGATCTAAAGACGCTGTCATTTTATGACCACTTATCTCTTTCTTTCTTTTCTTCTGTTACTTCACGCAATCAATTTCTAATTTTTATATGAAGTCATGTTTCCGAGGGAGGTTTACAGGCATCACTGATTAACACAGAAGTTCAGTGGGATATTTAACGTGCACTTGGAATGACTCTCCCTGTATGCAGGCCAACTGCTTAAAATCCTCTCCAAAGGACTGCATGCTTTCACGTGTACAGTACCTAATAAGGCACTGTTGGAGAGAGTTTGAAAAAAAAAAAAAAGATTAAAAACACCACGGGGAATCGATCCTGGGACTTCTGAGTCTTGGAACAAACATGCTTAGAACCACTAGACCACCGCAACTCCGTTTTATATATATATAGAATATATTTTTGCCTAAATGACAGGATATCCTGGTGAGGCTTAGCTTATTTGTGTGTCCATGAGGAATAGCAAAATAAAAAAGAAGTCATGAAAATGTGGAAGATAGCGTTTTCCTCAATGAGAACTTATTTTTGATTGATTGCAATGAATTTAGCTCAAAGCTTTTAGGGGCTCTTCTGGAGCGAGCTTCCTGGGTAGAACCAGTACTGAATGTTGTTTATTGAAAAGCATCAGATCAAACTCGGGAATGAATACCCAACCTCTGGTGTGAGTGGCCAACACTCTATCCACCCACACTACCACCTCACTTCAAAAAATGAATTCAGAAAGCATAAAATTAACAAGATAGCATGAGCAATGAGCAAGAAGCAAATATCCGTAATACTTTGTTATTCAAATGTGATTGTCCCAGTCTGGCATCTGGTACTAGTGACGAAAAAATCATAGATGGTTCAGTTATTGTTTTATGTATCTCGTAAAATAAAACAGCAGCAGTGGTCTAGTGGTAGTGTCTCCCTTGCATGCGTAAGGTCATGGGTTCGATCCCTGGCCGGATCATACCAAGGACTTGAAAAACGGCATTAGAAACTTCCTTGCTTGGTGTTCAGCATTTTGAGGATAGTTCTAGATCTGGTCTTCACGGTGTCAATATATTGTGACTTGGTGAGGTATTGCAATATGATTGAAAAATTGTTGAAAGTGACACTAAACACTATATAATTACTCTTCAAAACAATAATTAATTTATGTTGGGGTCATAAATTTTTTTTACCAAATGCTGTTTACTTACTACACTTAAATCAGTTCTGTGACTGAACTGATCTGACACTAATCAGTGTCTATCAATGATGTGAACCTTTTACGTTAAAAATTTAATAAGTGTATATCTGAAGTAACATTAAGGATCCTTGAGAATCGGAACATCTATACATACGGTATGATAAAACACAAGCACAGTTCTGCACATAGAAAAGTAAAAACATGCAACAAAAACGTTCAGATAATTGTCTGTGGGAATTTTACCTGGGTGATTTTCTTAAGGTTACATAATCAAATAAACTGGCGTACCTTGACAGTTTGCTGGGTATACTGTCACGCCTGGACCTATTGTGAGGGTATCTAACATCATGAACTGTTCGTTAATGCCATCTAGTCCACACTCTTTGCCAAGTTGTTTTGTAATGTTGTTACCACAAGTTGCATATTTGTAATAAGCACTGAATAAAAAAAAATACAAATATTTTTTAAACATTTTTTTGATCGAGACTGCTATTTTGATTTCAGACATGATTCTTGCATACCTGCAGACAAGGATTTCCATATATTTTTACCGGGTATGGAATCTTCATCCAACACTCCCTCCACGTGCTCATACTACCCTGCTATGATCTTGAAACTATTTATGACGTGACGTATTAAAACAGATGACCTAATATATTTAAAAGCCATCATAGTAAAATATAATAATAAATTAACTTAAAATAAATATTCAATGTGTTTGGTATGCAAGGAAAATAATCTTACATGGCTTTTTCGATTCAGACTGAAAATTCCATCCCTTGGAACTGTTTTCGCAGAATGAGGCTCCAACTTATGTAAGATACTTATGCTTTTTAAGAAAATGCATAATCATATGACTAACTCACTGTACTAGTGTTACCAATGAAGTGAAGCATTACTTTTTTACAGATTTGTTTAAGCTTGATCAGTAAGAAAGCTTATTTTTATAAGAAGTACTGTTTAGTCAGTTTCAGAATACCGAGTGTTGCCAGGGTTGAACTAGTACTGATTGTTTCAGGGTGGAACGAGTATTGAGTGTTTCAAAGATGGCACTAGTTAAGAGTGTTGCTAGGGTGGAACTAGTACCAAGGGTTTCAAGGGTGGAACTAGTACCAAGTGTTGCAAGGGTGGAACTAGAACCGAGTGTTTCAAGGGTGGAACTATAGTACTGAGTGTTGCTAGGGTGGAACTTGTACAGAGTGTTTCAAGGGTGGAACTAGTACTGAGTGTTGCTAGGGTGGAACTACTATCAAGTGTTTCAAGGGTGACTCTAGTACCAACTGTTGCTAGGGCGAACTATTACAGATTGTTCCAAAGGTGGAACTTGTACCAAATGTTGCTAGGGTGAAACTAGTACCAAGTGTTTCAAGGGTGTAACTAGTACCAAGTGTTTCAAGGATGGAACTAGTACGGATTGTTGCTAGGTCGAACTAGTACCGAGTGTTTCAAGGGTGGAACTAGTACCGAGTGTTTCAAGGGTGGAACTAGTACCGAGTGTTGCTAGGGTGGAACTAATACTGAGTGTTTCAAGGGTGGAACTAGTACCGAGTGTTTCAAGGGTGGAACTAGTACCGAATGTTGCTAGGGTGGAACTACTACCAAGTGTTGCTAGTGTGGAACTAGTACCGAGTGTTTCTAGGGTGGAACTAGCACTAATTGTTGCTAGTGTGGAACTAGTACCGAGTGATTCTAGGGTGGAACTAGTACTGAGTGTTTCAAGGGTGGAACTAGTACCGATTGTTTCAAGGGTGGAGCTAGTACAAAGTGTTTCAAGGGTGGAACTAGTACCAAGTATTGCTAGGGTGGAACTACTACCAAGTGTTGCTAGGGTGGAACTAGTACCAAGTGTTGCTAGTGTGGAACTAGTACCGAGCATTGTTAGAGTGGAACTAGTACTGAGCGTTGCTAGTGTGGAACTAGTACCGAACATTGCTACAGTGGAACTAGGACCGAACATTGCTAGAGTGGAACTAGTACCGAACATTGATAGAGTGGAACTAGTACCAAGCATTGCTAGAGTGGAACTAGTACCGAACATTGCTAGAGTGGAACTAGTACCGAATATTGATAGAGTGGAACTAGTACCAAGCATTGCTAGAGTGGAACTAGTACCGAGTGTTGATAGGGTGGAGCATATCCACTTTCCTTTAACCATGATGAAGTAATGGAGAACTGATGAAGCTCTTGAAAAGATTATAAAAATGATTGTACATGTAGAATAATTAAAGTGAATGTGTGAAAAACTGGGTGTTATTTACAGCGTGTTCGTGTCTTTTTGGACATGGTTACTTTCTGGACACCTCATCTATATCTCAATCTGTTGCTAGTTTTGCATCTTATTGCACATGGGTAAAAAGTTTTCTAACCTCCATCATTTGAAAACTTCCTGCTTTCAAAAATAAATGCTTTCGGTAATTCCTTTTGTAAAACAACTTGAAGATTATTGCAAGGTAAGTTAAGATTTTTATGTTTATGTCTTTTGAAAATGCTATGATATTAACTCCCTTGGTATTTCATGAAATCTCACTGATAATGACGGGATAACCCGATTGAAAACATTGTTCACTTCATGTGTGAAGATGGGGTTATATGAAGGTCAAATAGCGAAAAAGTAAGCTGTCCAAACAGTGCCAAAGATAAAAATAGTTTGCAGGGCTACTCAGACACTTAATATATTAAAATTTACTTTGAATTCTTAGTTTGAAAAATAGCGCAGTTGGTAGAGCGCATTATTGGAATGCTGACGCATGAGTTCTACTCTCATCAGAGTCAATTTTTTTATGAAATACACATTTTTTTCCTTGCACATTAATGACACTTGTTCATTTGTATAGTTTAAATAGTAACATAGATCTAATTTCTATACAGTAATAATAATCTTTAAGGTTAAACTGCACGAAATTGTTACCACATTGAGACTATGCATCGGGCGTTTTATTAATTTAATACGAAAGTCCAGCAATAAAAATGTATTTATTTTGTTTCTTGTTGTAGTACACTCGGTTCAGTCCAAAGTCATGTCTGTATGTGTGTCTGCTAGGACATTTAACATACCACGGTCAACACTCTTTGACAAGGTCAAAGATTAGACACCAATCATCCCAATTCCGAGAACAGTCCTGAATTCAGGACTGGTAGATTGGGCGTTAAATATGGCGCGCATTGGATACGGAAGGACAAGGTCAGAAATAATGAACACTGTAAAGCTAATTATTGACAGTGACAATAGCCCCAATTCATTTAAGGAAAACTTTCCTGGAAAGGATTGGTGGTATGGTTTTTTAAAGAGAAATCCTCTTATCTCAGAATGCCAGCCCCAACATCTAGGCAAGGGAAGAGCAATTGTAACCCTAGCTCAGTCTGGTTCAGAAATGGTTCGACAAATATGAAAAATATATCACTGACGTGGTTAAGGACCCTTCCTTGCTTTTGGATCCTAGTAGGCTCTACAACGCGGATGAGTCCGGGTTTTCGCTATGCCCAAAGTCGGGAAAAATGGTTGCACAAAAAGGCACACCGAACGTGTACAACTTGGGATCATCAGACAAGTCCCAAATAACAGTAATAGCATGCATGGGGGCCACGGGATATTACATGAAGCCATTTATTGTCTTTTCTGAACAGCGAATCTCATACAATCCACTAGAAAAATTTCTGGAAGCAGTGCTTGGGTGTAGTGATAACGGGTGGATGGATGGAGAATTGTTTCACACCTGGTTAAAAACTGTATTCATCCCTTCCATTAATAAGAAAAGTGTGCGAAAACCAGTACAGTTGTTTGTCGATGGCCATAGCACCCACATGACCTTACAGATAAGTGAGCTTTGTAGGAAAAATGGCGTGGAATTGTACTGCTTATTGAAACATGCCTCGCATTTAATTCAGCCATGCAATTTACGCCTTTTTTGTATATTAAAAGAAAGCTGGCACCAATCTGTTCGTAACTACCAGGTGAATCATATTGGTGATTATGTGACAAAACAAACATTTGCTGAAGTCTTCAAGACAGCTTGGGAACATTCAACGACTGTGGTCACTGCTGTTAACAGCTTTTGTGACAGTGGATTGTTTCCTCTTGATCCTACTAAAGTACTAGCAACAGTAAAGATGGACTCAAGCACATCTTCAGGCCAGCATCATGTGCATCAATATCAGCTATACCAGTATTGGTGCCCAATGCAGCCATTCCAGCATCAGCGTCTACTCCTGTCACACGGGCATTGCTACCTACTGCAGACAAACCAACATCGGCATCAACTGCAGTCACACATGGATCAGCGCCCTTTCCAGTCACATCGGCATCCACTCCAGTAAAACTGGCATTGCCACCCACTACAGTCATACCGACATTGGTGCCAACTGCAGTCACACAGGGATCAGCGCCAATTCCTGTCACACCGGCATTGCCACCGACTGCAGTCATACTGACTTTGGCGCCCATTTTTGTCATACTGGTATCGGCAACAACTTTAATCATACCAACATCGAGGCCCACACCAATCATACCAACATCGGCATCCAATCAAGCCAACCCAACATTAGAACCAGCAACAATACCGGTATATGCATCAATCATATCAGCACTTGATGATGCTCCCTCCCAAATTCCGTTGCAAACAACATCTCTTTCCAAGTCTCAAGTATCTCTGGCGTTTGAATCTATGGATTCCTGAAGTTCCTGAAAAGCGCACTACAGAAAAAAAAACACATTCCTATCCCAAAGGCAATAAATAACTGGGGATCAGTTTCGAAAAATGATGGAGGTAACGAAAATGAAAAGAGAAGAGGAAGAAAGTGCAAAGAAGGCCAGGCATTTACAGCAAGATAAAAAAAGAGAACAGCGTGATAATGAGATGTTGAGACAATAAACAGAAAAAAAAAAAAGAGAAGAAATGAAAAAAAAAAAAGAAGAAATGAAGAAACAGACAAAAAAACAGAGAAAACGAATGCGTCAAGCTCGTCGTCTTGTACTGATAAGGAAATGCCGAATTTGAATGATGGCTCCATACACTGGTTCTCTGATGTTGACACGAGTCAGTATGCAGTATGTCAAAAATGCTATGACGACAGTCCCTTTTGGGTCTCTTGTGTGAGATGCCAGCAGGCATTCCATCGTATTTGTGTAATTGACTTGATTACAATGTCGGAAGAAGAGATGGAAGCACTACAATTTGAGCGTGACTATTGTTGAAAATTAAACATGCATATTAACATACCAGCAGTACACATAGGTCTGATCAGAGCTTTACTTAATTGCTATTTAACTTGAATAAACGACTGAACATCTTAATTAACTGAATGTGCAATATACTTACTGACATTCTGAAGTCCTATCTTTCAAATATATCCATTCTCCAATTGAACATCCAAAATATACAACATCAATCAATGTATCATTCATGCAAAGATTTGTTGTATCATCTTGTACTGTATGGAACAAAACAATTTTTAATTATCATAAAATAAAACAAGAGACCCAGTAACCCTTAAGTTGATCACCTCAATCTCATTAACTTTTTGACATAATTTTGGTTTTAAATGTATCCCTTTTATACCTAATACTGCTATATACATATTACCGCGAATGCCCGTATAATAACATTATCTCACATAGGCGCACTTAGAATTTCGTACCTGGTGACAGTATGGTCATCGTAATGGATGGGTGCACTTAAAATACTATATACCAGTAAGATATCTTTGGAGAGGAGTCAACATTTTATTTTGTCCCTCTTTTTAGCAAAACTAGAATCAGTACAAAAATTCTTAAGTGTACAAACTCACTGCTTATTTTGATTCAAATCTAGTCATAGTTCTCATAAAAAACTTGCTTAATATTAATTGAAAATTATGGCCAGTACCTTTATTTTTTTTTTCTGACGACACAATTTTCAGCCATCTGATTGGCCAATTCGCGATAATATGTAAACTAAACAAAAATCAAAATGGCCTACTGCATACCATAAATAACCAATGTTTTTTCATGAGTTTATCATTTTCAAAGGTATATATTCATTTACCAGAAATAACTGTAATAGGATTATTCAGGACAATAAAGCAACTTTATTACTGTTTATTATTAATGTCATCATTTACATGGCTGATAAAGTTTTAGACTTGCGGTAATAGGTATAATTTAGCATATAATTTTTCCCCTTGTATGTATATATAAAACGTTTTTCTGCTTAGTAACCTGACTGATATCTATGTTGCAAATATATGAAAAACATTCTCCTATGGCTGAAGCTTTATTATTGCTGAAACATCTGTTTTGAACAAAAGTCATTCTGATCATACCTTAAAGTACTTAAATATGGAGCACATGGTCCAGTGGTAGAGCTTCAGAACCAGGAACGGAGGGTCATGGGTTCAATCCTCTGCCACGTCAATATGTGGTGACCTTAATCAAAACACTTCATCTGCATATACTTATAACTGGTTCTTCCCAGCAATGTTTAGAGTGTGATTTGTCAAGTTATAATAACTTGTTTCGCAATGGAAGTAATATTAATAATCAAGTGCTTAGAATCATAATTTTATGTTAAAACACACCACAATATTTATAAATAGAAACAATTTGATTTACTGATTCAAAGTTAAATGAAAATTCATACCGGTGCAGTTGTTGAAAATATCAAAGTTGCCATTTATAAAGTTAATACTCTCGTTGCCATAGCAATACATGTGTGTCTGTAAATATCCAAACACCTCTGTGTACAGCATCTCCACCACCAGGTTCGAAAGATCATCCAAAGTACAACTGAGAATTTCTTCATCACTTAATCGTTGCAAGCAATACACACTCTGAGAAAACACACTAAAAGAGAAAAAAAACGTAGAATGAATTATCAAACTTGCATCAGTTCAATACGTGTGAAAACAATTCACAAGCTCCTGACAATGTGCAAATCAAATATATCAAGAAAATCTTTGAGAAAGTTTGTCAGTTTCTTACGAACGGATAGTGGTTAAACCTAAACATATTTTAAGGGCTTTCTCCTCCACCAATAAACCCCATTAAAAAAAAACATACTGGGTATACATCTGCTGATTAGCTTCTTAAACATGTTGTGTTAAAAATAAATGTGATTTGACAAGCAAATATTGATATATAATAATTTCCCAATGGAGAAGTGTTTTCAAAGGAAATGAACAGTTACATATTACTCAGTGGGAATGTTTTCCAACATTTTGAAATATGGTTTAAAACATTTTCTTCCAATATGTCATGCCTATAATTATGTACTCATTCAACCCTTATTGCGAAAATGATATCTATTTAAATATGCCAAAAAGGGATTTCCTAACTTGGACAACAAGCCTAGGTTAGACTGAAATAGATTTCCTGCTAAAAAATGCAAATATTTTGCTGTGACATATTAAACTAGTCCCACGATTACATTTTCATTTCAATTGGATTGGTTATATACTAGTAAAAATTATTTCATCGTAGAAAGAGTCCATATGATGATGGAAGGTCAACAAGCAGTATTTAAATGCTGTCTATTTCTAGAATGGGCATTTAGTTTCAATCTTACTACTCTAATCTAAATTTTGTCATGTTTTGGTGGATTTGACAAACCAAAGCATTTGGATTTTATTTTAGAAGCTTTTTATCCATTTAAAATGATTTTATTTTTTAGGACATTTATAGTGTATTCCCTGATTTCTCCCTTTAAAACAGATTTTAAGTTCCTGTTTTTATAACTCGCACAACATATCTATATCATACTTTCTCATTCAGTTCATTAACATGTGATCAAATGTTTGGATAACAAACTATAAGTGCTATAAAAACTTACTACAAAATAATTAGAAGAATTAATAGTAATTTTTTATTTTAAAAATGATATAACACTCGAGTCTCGCATAATATATTTTTTCCAACTCATTTAATAAACTCAATAAAAAATAAGCACTTATAAAAGATCCGCTTTATATACTCATTTAATTGAGGTCAATTGCGGAGAAAACTTGAAGCTTATATGAATCAACTTGAGTCTGTTTCCTGAGTACAACTGTAGGAAAATTTTAAAAAATGTACAATGTCATATACTGAATGTTTAACAATTCAAACAAACTTTTACATAAAAAAAAAATTACCTGCAAAGTCTTGAAGGATCTTTCACAATGTTTGCCACGGCAGGCTGAGTAACGTTGTGTAAATGGTCAAAACATTGACGTATAACACCATGCTCTATCATCAGTGGGTACTTGCAGAAAATGAACGAGTCATTGTATTTTTCTAAAATAAATTATCAATAAATGATGTAAAAAAGGATAAAGAACAGTTAACTGATGTCTGTAATATAAGATTATAAAGGACGGAGAGTAGTTAACTGATGTCTGTAATATAAGATTATAAAGGCTGGATAACAGTTAACTGAAGTCTGTAATATAAGATTATAAAGGATGGAGAACAGTTAACTGATGTCTGTAATATAAGATAATAAAGGACGGAGAGCAGTTAACTGATGTCTGTAATATAAGATTATAAAGGTTGGAGAACAGTTAACTGATGTCTGTAATATAAGATTATAAAGGATGGAGAACAGTTAACTGATGTCTGTAATATAAGATTATAAAGGACGGAGAGCAGTTAACTGATGTCTGTAATATAAGATTATAAAGGACGGAGAGCAGTTAACTGATGTCTGTAATATAAGAGATAAAGGACGGAGAGTAGTTAACTGATGTCTGTAATATTAGATTATAAAGGATGGAGAACAGTTAACTGATGTCTGTAATATAAGATAATAAAGGACGGAGAACAGTTACGTGATGTCTGCAATATTAATTATAAAGGACGGAGAGCAGTTAACTGATGTCGTAATATAAGATTATAAAGGACGGAGAACAGTTAACGGAAGTCTGTAATATTAGATTTTATAGGATGCATGGAGCACAGTAAGCTCTGAATTTGCTGTGCAAGTTTGGTTAAAACTAGAAATGCGTCCATGGGACACAGATGCCTACTACATTGTAGATATCAATAAAGCCAAATATCAAGTTTCATCAAAATCGGTCCATCAATAAAGATTTTAGAGGTTGGAAACCGTCAATCAATCAGAGTCCAGATCACCTAATTAATATGCGTTAATTCCATCCATTGTCAAACCTGACCAAGGTCTTGTTGATATAAAGACAAATATAAATTTTTCATCAAAATCAGTTAATAAATAAAACTTTAGAGGTCAGAAACTATCAGCAAATCAGAGCCCAGAACACCTAATTGATATGCATGGATTTTAATGGAAATCGAACATAGGCTGTATTTTATCACCATAATTCCATCTAATCCTTCAAGAGATATTGAGTGGAAACCAATTTCTTGACATTTGTCAATAATCTAAGTCCAAAAAGGGGCGTTATTCCATCAAAAATCCACTGACCAGAACGAAATACGAACTTGACCTGTATTACTTGAATGTGAAGTCACACTTCAAATTTGGTTAAAATCTGTTCATTAAAACTAAAGATATAAGTCGGAAACCATTTTCGTACGTACATACGTACGGGACATACAAATGGACAGCTGTGATACTATATGCCCCCCCCCCCACCCACCCCATTGAAAATGGCGGGGGCATAATGAAAAATGAAGGTGCAATTGCATCTACATGACAAGGGGCCCAACAGGACCTTGAATGCTCTACTGGCAACATATGCTTTACAGGACCTCCATGCAATGCTACATGTAAACTATCTAAATCTATAAACCCTGTGGTGGGGGCATTTGAGGTCAAATTACACTGGTTCAAGAACTCGTCCGAGATCTTGTGGTTATATATAACTGCTGTGCAAGTTTGCTTCAGATTCAATGAAAAATGAAGGTACTATCACGTCTACAACATTTTCCCTGTATAACTCTATGTAAAACAGTGACCCCTGTGGCAGCCCCAAATTTGAGCCCAGACACCCGACTTCAACAATCTTTTACAGGTACTCCATGCAATGCTACATGTAAAATATCTAAATATATAAACCCTGTGGTGGGGGCATTTGAGGTCGAATTACACTGATTCAAGAACTCGTCCAAGATCTTGTGGTTATATATAACTGCTGTGCAAGTTTACTTCAGATTCAATGAAAAATGAAGGTACTATCGCGTCCACAACATTTTCCCTGTATAACTCTATGTAAAACAGCGACCCCTGTGGCAGCCCCAAATTTGAGCCCAGAGACCCGACTTCAACAAATCTTTTACAAGACATCCATGCATTGCTACATGTAAAACATCTATGATCTAGACCTTGAACTTTCAGAGAAAATGTTTTTTTTTAAATCTGCTTAAAATGTGCTTATAAGCCGTGTGGTGGGGGCATTAGTGGTCGAATGATGCTGGTTCAAGAACTCATCTGTGGTTATTCAACATTTGTTTGGTTAAGATTCAATGAAAAATGAAGGTGGTATTGCGTCTAATAGAAAAAGGTTAAAGAACGTATGACGGACAAATACCATGACATAAGCTCTGCTGGCCTTTGGCTAAAAAGAGTTTATTTTGAAGAAAAAAAATGATTATGTGTGCTTACAGTCAGTATTGTTCATCACCTTATTTTATGTTTATCAGAAGTTATTTCAAAATATAAAATTGTTTGCTATCTTGCCAACACTATTTGCCCCCATTTAAACTCATTGTTTTGTGTGAAAAATTTGCTGTGTTTGATAGATTTTTAAAATTAAAACATTTTTATTAAGCACTTAAAGAGATGTATAGAGGGTATTTACAAGTGCTTACTAACACTTGCAACTCTGTTTCCTAATACAATATTATCAATTCATTAAAAAAAAAACGTTCACATATAATGGAAAATATTAAAAACGGATTATAATACTTATTGACGAAATCCTATTTTAAGTCGAACAAACTGCACAATTTCATTGTATGTATTGAATGAAACAACACCCTTGCTGTCATCTCTTTGATGACTGATGTCACCGTGTGTTGGCTAACGTCAAAGGGATATTGTAATGGTGAAACATACATTATTGCAAGTCCTTGAAAGTGTTATGTTATAATGTTTGTAATTAGTTTTGTCAGTAATACAACTGTGTCTTTGATTCCCATGGAACGAGTTATAACGGGACCACAGTAAAAATATATAAATTGGTAGTAGATAATTATTCACTTTGGTTCTGACTTCTGCAATGCCCACTTACCTGCACAAATCTTCTTGGTTTCATACAGGTTTGAAGGACTTTTCACAGTATATGCATCCAGAATCTGTTGCCTGCCACAGTTTAGATTCATTTCAACTGTTACATTTTGAATGCAAGCTGTGTACGAATAAAAGGATCTGAAATCATATAATAAATACAACATTATGTATGAGAGGTTAAAATATCCCGTTCATCTGCAGTCCGCTTTAATTTAATCTTGCTACAAAGGCCATAGTACCAACACTGGATTTCTGACAAACTACATTTTTTGCTGGTTGCCAACCCAAAAGTATAAGAATGAATGTGTGGTAAAAAGAAGTTCAAAGTTTGCACATTAATTAACATCTGATTAATGACTAACAAACGTTAGGGTACATATGTGTCCTGTGAACTACTAAACATGTGCATAAATGCTACATTGCAGCCAAAAATTTGGTGGTAAAACCTCTTCATTCAAATTAATTATAGTGATTGAAACTCAACATTCAAACAAACTAGAGGGGTCCAAACTCTACATTCAAACATTTTATAGGGGTCAAAAACTCTATATTTAATTCAGACAAAACTTTGTCTGAACAATGGCATAAGCTCTTTGATTTCATTAAGAATATAAAACAGGTGTCTTAATTTTTTTTTGTATTTATTGAAAATGTATTGCAGTGAAAACTATACCTTTCAACATTTTGTTAAGGATTGAACAAAGGGTCAAACATCTAAATTATGTGTCCAGAAAGGAGGGTCAAAGCTCTACACCACATTATGCAAAAGAAATAGGGGTCAAAAATCTACATCATATGTCCAAAAAGAGGGGTCAAAACAGCGGGGCATATGTACTAACCAAGATATAGGGTGAATAAAACTTGTTAAAACATTGATAATGAAAAAAAAAAGCAAGAAATGTCACTGGTAAGTGTCGCATCCCCCCCAAATGTTCTATGAAAATAACAATATATGTTATAATAAGTAGCAATGTATCCATGAATATTAAGAGTAATGGACTGACATTTCAGACTAGACATGCAATTTCATGTGTTTTTACATTAAAGCATGACCTTGACCTTTGTGTAACTTTGACCTTGACATCTAATGTAAAGGTCTGGGTATTTCTACAGGTAATTACAGGTGACACATCATCATGACATGCTCATCCAAGTGTCAAGCTATTTTAAAATCCATCCATGTATGACAAAGTTACAGACCAGACGTGAAATATCAAACAAACTGAATGTGTGACCTTGAGGTAAGATTCTGGGTCTTAACGTGACACGTTGTCATGTCGTGTAGATCAATTGATAAATTGAGCCAAGTGCTTTTGAAATCCATCCATGTATGATGAAATTACAGGACAGACTTGAAATCTCAAACAGACTCAAAGTGTGAACTTGAAGTAAGATTCTGGGTCTTAACGTGACACGTCGTCATGTCATGTAGATCAATTGATAAATTGAGTCAAGTGCTTTTGAAATCCATCCATGTATGATAAAATTAGGACAGACTTGAAATCTCAAACAGACTCAAAGTATTGTACCTTGACCTTTGAGGTATGGATCAAGGTCTTACGTGTGGCAAGCTGCCATGTCATCTTGATCAACTGAGCTAAATTAAAGACAAAGTTAAAGACTAGACACGAATATCAAGCAAACTGAAAGTGTGACCTTAACCTATGAGGAAAGGTTCTGATCAACTGAGGTAAGTGTTAATAAAATATATCCATAGATGACAAAGTTACAAACCGAACATGAAATCTCAAACAGATGTTGTCAAACAAATTGTGAACTTGACCTTTAAGGTCTTGGGTGTTAATTGTGACCCGTTGCCATATTTTGTTAATCATTTGTAGCAAGTTTTTATAAAATTCATCTATGCATGGCAAAATTACATGCCAGATATGAAATTCCAAAGACTCAAAGTGTTGTTAAACAAACTCAAAGTGTGACCTTGACCTTCGAAGTAAGCATGCAAGTCTTACATGTGACACGTCGTTATGTCATGTTGATCAACTTACCCAAGTGTTTTTGAAATATATCCATAGGTGACAAAGTTACAGACCGTACACGAAATCTCAAACAGACTGAAAGTGACACCAAAGTTAAATTGTGACCTTGACCTTTAAATTGGGAGTCTGGGTGTAATGTCATATTATGTTGATCATTTGTAGCATGTATTAACAAAATCCATCTAAGCATGACAAAGTTACAGGCCGGACACGAAATCTCACATAGACTCAGTATTGTGAAACAAACTCAAAGTGTGACCTTGACCTTTGAGGTATGCATGTGGGTCTTATGCCTGACATGTCGTCATGTCTTGCTGATGAATTGAGCAAAGTGTTTTTGAAATTTATCCACAGGTGACAAAAGTACAGACTGGACACCAAATCTCAATTAGACTGATTGTCATCAAACAAAGTTAAACTGTGGCCTTGACCTTTGAGATTGAGGTACATGTGTGGGTCTTACCCGCAACATGTTGCCATGTTATGTTGATCATTTGTAGCAAGTATTTTTAAATTCGATTTATGCATGACAAAGTTACAGGCCAGATACAAAATCTCACACATACTCCAAGTGTGACCTTGACCTTTGAGGTACAGGTTTGGGTATTACTCGCGACATGTTGTCATGTTATGTTGATCAATTGTAGCAAGTATTAACAAAATCAATCTATGCATGACAAAGTTACAGGCCAGACACGAAATTTCACAAACACTCAGTGTAGGCATACAAACTCAGTGTGAACTTGATCTTTGAAGTATGGTTGTGGGTCTTACTCCCGACACGTCATGTTATGTTAATCATTTGAAGCAAGTATTAACAAAATCCATCTATGCATGACAAACCTACAGGTCGGACATGAAATACTGGACAGAAGGACAGACAGACAGACGGAAGGACGGATGCTGTGATTACTATATGCCACCCATAAATATGGGGGGTGGGGGGCTAAAAATACCTTTAACAAAAGAGAATTTCCTTTTTTTTCATAGAATCTAAAATTCAATGTCCCCTTACTGGGATCAAATATATCCTAGAACAAGCAATAATGATTAGATTTGTCTTATTCAACATTCGAAGCTTATGGTTATATTAGATCTATAAAGTTAGAAATTTTAATCAATATCCAGAAAAAATGTGGGTGCTCCAATAAACGTACACTACCTTAAAGTTATGGGACTAACAATGGACAGCCGGATGATGAACGTGCATAGCTCATCTAGATTAATTGGCCAAGGCAAGCAAAACATCTCATTCTATTTGAGTAGCCTTAAGCAATCTTTCGATTAAACTGGAGGAAGAGTTGAGATGATTAGAATAAGTTTTTTAGCACATTGTCACAGTTTTATCACAAATTTATGTGTATACGTAGCAATCATATCATTAGAGATAATCAGATGTTTACTTACACGCATCTGTATTCCTCTGGCACTCTCTTCAAATCTTCTTCACAGCTACCTGCAAATCTTTGTGCACAATAATCGTTAGCTATTTGATTGATGGTCATTGAGCTTTCACACACGTCACCAGATGCAACCTCACCCATGAACTCATCTGAAAAGTTATGTTTTGTATCAGCAATCTGAAGCTCACAAAACCAGACATAATTAATGACAATAAAAGCCATTGCACAGTACATTAACCTATCAGGGTAATCATAATCAGACAACAATATACAGTCAAACCTGTCTTAAGAGACCACTAAAGGGAAATCTGGTGGTCTTTTATTGGGGTAAAATGTTTTTTTGTTGGTCTTTTTTTTTTCTTAGATAATGCATGTACATTTCCATCATTTTTAGGGCTTTTATCCGCTGTTCTAATGTTAGACATTTTCTCTTTGCTGAAGATATGGCAACTTTTATAGAATATCGCAGTATGAAACCACAATATTGAAACCCAGTCAAATAAACCTTGATATTCATTGTCTAACGTTTTCTCATTTTTGTCGTAAAAAAATTTCAAACCGTCCATGAAAACAATGACAAACTGTCTTGTCTTTAGTTTCTAATTTAATCTAATCAAAAAGCCAATCAAATAATCAACCGTAATTATAATCATAATAAAAAATATAAAAACAAACGGCACACAGTCCAATCTCAATTTAACCTGATCAAAAAGTCCGATCAAACCTATTTAATATTTTTTGTCGTAATAAAAACAAACAACAAACAAACCTCAAACTGTCCAATCTTTAATTCCAATTTTATTTAAGTAACTGATGATCCTTTTATCGTAATAAAACAAAAAGCAAACATGTCATTTTATTCCATACAAACAATGATCAAACGTTGATATATAATTGGGGTTAAAGTGTTTTATCTCTATAACTTGTTATCAAACAATTATTGGCTTTTACCAAGAGACACTGCAGTATTTGGCCTCGGGTTATTTTTAGCACGTTACCTCGGAGATCGACAATTTTACACTTACACATTTGTCACGTACACAAAACATGATGCTGAAATTTCACACTTCGTGTATTTGTGGTCGTATGGTAAAGGATATTTGTTGAAATTTGATGGATTTTAAGCGGTCGCTGGTCACAGAGAGCAAGTTGTCGCTTATTGCATGTGTAATTATGAATGAAATTTGATGGGGTGGATTTAATGTGGTTGCTTACATCAGGGGGTCGCTTATAACAAGAGGTCGCTACTGCAAGTTTGACTGTTTATAAATATCTGCACAATATTTTTTTAACAAGTTAACGATGTTATTCATTCCCTGCTTAATGCCCATTTTGAATATTAAATCCCTCTAAAGGACAAACTCTCAGCTATTATGGCTAAATTATAGCATCAGACCTCAAAATACTTAAAATAATTCCTAAAATAGATAAGTCCCAGTGAACCTACCTCCTTAATTTGAACAAACTTGAAACCATTACTAAGAGAGCATTGACTTAATTGTCTACACGTCTATGCTCATAGGGATCATACATACCACATATAAGTGTATCCATTTCTGGACCACTGTTGGACCCTTATGGATATTAAATCCCCTTTAAAGTATCTTGTAACTGTTACAACTAAATAATGCTGAAGACATCAAGACGATTGAAATATATGAAAATCAAACACAATTTCCTGTTTTCCCATAATATTCCTATGTAACTATCAGTTCCCTTACTGGACCCCAGTTCACTCTAACCTCTTTATTTGAACAAATTTGAAATTCCTATCCATACAGATCATTTAAACCAACAATTAACAAATTTGATAGTTCCAATCTTCTTGAAAATTCACAATCACATTTTTTGGCCCCTGCAGGCCGCTTATTGATATTAAATCCTCTTTAAAGGAAACAGTCTAAACTGCAGTGACTAAACAATTGACCTGATGCAGACTGCCAATCAAACAAGTTTATTATCCAATCAGCGATCGATACTGGTTGCTACTCTCCATTTTCCATAGACAAACTATGTAAGTAAACACTACATTGTATTTACTTGGATAAGCAATGCCATGTGGCCAGTGAATGGAGCAATAGTCATTCTCATTCCCCTGAAATAGCGTTATATTTATAGAAATTGTGAAAATTGCACTGGTTCCATCAATATACATAACAATTTATGTGTAATGTTTATTAAATGTATAAAAAATTTGATGTTCTCGTACAGACTAAATTAAATCATAATATTCTCAAAACTTTCCTTAAAAAATATTTCTTTTGGTTTCTTTACATTTTCAATAATTCCAAATAAAAAAAGTTTTAATGTTAAAGTTAAACTTAGTAGATGCTAGAAGTCAGTAGTTATCTTTCCTTTTACAGGTATTCTGTATTAATTTTGGTTTATTCAAGGAATTCTATAAAGAAGGAAAGGCAACTGACTGAGTTTTTTTGAACGCTCGCATATTCACGCAAAATCTCGCAATATCTAATTTTCAGTTATCTTAATTTCTATTCATCTCAGGTATACAAATCAAAATTCTTACACTGCAGAATGAAATTCTCATGAAAACAATAACAATCCCAGAAATATGTGTTTAAAATTGTTGAAGTACCTTTGATAACAAAATTTATATACTGCAGCTAAAATAATGACAAATTACAATAAATTTTCCTTAAAATGTCTTTAATTCAAGATCATTTTGTGTGATCGAAACATTTTTAAACATCTAAGATTACATGTAACTTACAGTTAATGTGCAAGAAATCAGTTGTCTGTGAATTATGAATGATTAAATTGTAAATTATTAATCCTTTGTGTGCTAATCATCAACATTTTGCAAGAAATTGGTAAAGTATATAATCTATAATTATACTTGAATGGAGTGAAAATTCTCTTCATTAATCCTATCTTTTTAAACGAATAATTTAATAGGCGAAATCATACCTCCTAAACACATTGTTAAATTTGTGCCAAAATCAAATATAAATGGCACGCCGTCACTGCTGATGATGTCCACAATTTCATTCACTGTACACTTTTCATTTCTAGCCTGAGCATCTATAAGCAAACACAGCATGTACTCCCTGAACGCGTCATGTGCATCGTCCCACCTAGAAAATTATTTTTATCAAAATTATTGATACCAAGAAAATAGTCTATAGCATATTTCGTCCCATTAGAGCAATAAGGAACCATGTGTATATAAAATAAGAAGGCGCTTGGTACCTTTTTGCACCAATGGGGCAATTATTATGACAGCAATAGTAAAATGTTTGTGATGAAGAAAAATAACACTGAATGCAAACACGCCATGAGTTGAAAAAGGAACAAACAAGAGGCCCTTTAGCCTCTCGTCTGATTTCTCTGTTATCTCTTTTCAAATTTTGAGATTTATCTATGTTCACATATTCTTTTGTAAAAACTTAAGTCCCCTTACTGGGCTCCAATGAACACTAGCTTGTTTATTTGGACAAACTTAAAATCCCTACTAATAGGGACCATTTATACCAAATATGAAAAAAAGTGACTGATTTGATCTTGAGAAAAAGGTTTTTAGAAATTCACAAGTTTATCCCTTTTTGGGCCCCTTCTGACCCTTACATGAATTAAATTCCCTTTAATGACCCACTCTCAACTGTAAAACAATGACTAAACAATGCCACAGACATCAAGGTGTTCGAAATAATACCTTAAATGAAAACATAATTTTCTGTTTTCCCATAGTATTCCTATGTAAAAATCAAAATCCTATAATATTCCTATGTAAAAGTCCCCTTACTGAGTCCCAATATATCCTAACCCCCTCATTTGAACAAAACTGAAACTACTCATAGAAATCATTTATGCCAAACATGAATGAATTTGGCTCAACAGTTCTTCAGAAGAAAATTTTTGACCACAGGGTCATGATTTGAACAATCTTGAGAGAGCTTTATGTAACAAAGCTTCTTACCAAATTTGGTAAAAATCTGTCGAGCGGTTTCAGAAAAGAAGTTGTCTGAAGGAAAATTTAAAGACAGACAATGGAAACAGTGCAATCAGAATAGTTCACCTAAGCTTTGCTCAAGTACCAGAGTATCAGAGTGAATACAAGTTCAAATGACATTCAAGGGCCATATTTTCCTAAGATATATCAGTTATAACTACTGTTTAAGTTCGGTGAAGATCCAATGTGGTTGCAAGAGTGTACACAACCAAATGTTTCGTGACAAGGGACACAGAACAATCAGAATAGCTTGCAATGAGCTTTACAGAGGATTAATGGTTTGATTGAGTTTTTAGCGTCATTTTTATGCCATCAAGGGCAACAGGCAATCAGTTATCATAACCACTGTTTCCTGGGATACTGAAAGGGTAACCAGTACTAGAGCACACCCCATCTCCACAAGTAACTGATTACTTTCCCCCTTGAATCAGTAGTGAGAGACGAATGATAATGAGACACAATGTTGTATATCAATCATCACAGAGACTTAGTTGCTGGGTGAGGATTTGAACACATGATCCCTGGATTGATAGTTAGACACGTTACCAGCTGAACTAATTAGAAGGAGCTAAAAGTGACTGTTTAAATAAATTTTTATTTTATTTTTGAACACACACACTATAAATTAATTTATACTTACATGCATGTGTCTCCTGTGACAGAAGACCGCATCTTGAAATATTCATTGCCACACTTGCCCGTAAATGATAACCTTATAAAGGTATACGAACAGACTTGCATATGAACTGAAAAAGGAATTGTTATAAAAATTAAAAGGCTTCAATGATGACTTTACCCTAAATCAATACAATGTCCTGAAAACAGTGCACTTGACTACTTTATAGATTCTAAAACAAGAATGCAAAACAGTCAATATTTGCAAAAAAATTAATTTTTTTAATCATTAAACTAAGAACTGGAATGCAAAAAGGATAAGCATAACTAGACCTTTGACAGTTAGTTTTGATTTAACTCTTTACTCCATACGCATTTAAACTGGACTCTTCCAAACTCAAAAGCCACACATAGTTAATTTCCATGAATAGATACATTTTACCTATTTATTCCGATAGAGCAGAAAACAGTGCAGAATCTGTTTTGATTGCTCGTTATAAGCAATCAGAACTGGTTCTACACTGTTTTCAAAAGCCTTCTATATTAGGTGTTCATAGGTGTCCATATGAAGTAAAGGATTAAACCTGACCACAGATTTCAGGATTTCTTCGGGCTAGATTTTTTATTCAGAGAAAGCAAGGGACTGCAACTCAATAAAAAATCATTGAATAGGAATGCAAAAACTGATCCTTTCCAGCAAATTTTTGATAAATATGACAACATTAGATTTTGTTGGAGGAGTTCTCTGAACAAAATTTTGTGACAAACAGATGGACAAACAGACAGACAGGAACTATCAAGACCTACAATGACAAGTAGTATGTTTCACTTACATTCTTATAATCAATGAAGACACCTATATGTAACGTGGGTTTCAATAACACAATGTTTGTGTGAAATAAGATACGAATACTACTTTTGTGGTTTTGAAAGTCCAAATGATGGGGGTATTAGCAGTTATTTGTGAATGTCATTCCTGAAAATTAAACTCCAAATATTAAGAAGTTTGAAGGTTTTTTAAATGAGCGTCTGTTCTAGACATGCATATCTATAATGCTCAGTGTACACAAAGCAAAATAACCGGACTGTTACCTTAGTGACCTACCTCTATTATGATTTGGTGTTTCATTGCATTACTTTCCTAAAATTCATTGTGTACTATCACAATACGAAGCAACCTGTAAATTCCTCCTCTTTTTTTTAATGCCATTTTCAACACATTTCAGGTTAATATATAATAACTTATTCAGTTCTTTGTTGGCCGGAAGACCTCAGCATGAATCGGAGTAGAACCACTCGGTCCTTATGCAAGTAACTGCCAAACTTGCTCACATTAAGTTTTAATGGTGAGAGGTAAGTGATCTTGAGATGGCGCCTTGAACCACTAGGCCGCGGAGGACCTACTTACTTGTAAATTCAACAATTTTATGATATTTAGTACATGCTCGTTATATAATGTTTACCTTTTCCCATCCATTCTGTAATTGGAAAATAAGAGCCCTTTTAAAAAGAGTATATTGGCAAATTACACATACAAGCCACAAATGGAGACTTTCTCTAAATGTTATATACATAAAATATATATACTGGTTCAATGCTTTAATTGAGTTATTAAATTAAAACTTATCAAAATATTGACAGTAAGTTATCGCAGGACATGAAAAATGTTCCACAAAATTTACATTGATCTCTGTAAACATTTTGAGCATACCTTCGCGTTTAAAAAATATTCGAGCACGCACTGGTTAGTTGAAGTAAAAATTAAACAATATATACACAGGCTTTTGTTACAAAAGATACTTTACAGATGGATTTATAATATGGCATAAGGACTGAACCATTGGTATTATTACATTTTTTTTATGATAAGGTTTAAGGTCGTTTTCAACACATTTCAGACTATAAATGGCATATTCAGTTTTACTGGTGGAGGAAGACCTTAGACTGTTCTTTGGCATGCAAGTTTTCTCACATAAAGATTTTGGTCTTGATCATGAGACAGCGCCTTAGACCACTCTGCCACGGAGGACCACTTGCATTATAAAGTGCGTACACAAATGAAAACATTCCAACCATTATGTTCACGTTTTGACCTTGTATCCTTTGTTTATTTGTAGGCATTGTGTCTGAGATTCATCGGGTACCTTTACCTAATAAAACAGTTATATGTTAACAATAATAAAGAATTCTTTAAAAAAAAAAGCCTGACCATTGCCTGTGTATATATGTTTACATCATTTGTAAATTATGTATTTGTACAAAATGACTGATAATACAGTTAACAATTGTTAATTGGAATACTGAGGGCAGATTGTTCAAAATAGTAACGGTAAATAAATTAAATGATGCAGCTTCTGAAAACTGATATGTATCATGAAGTGGCATTATAATTCCATGCCTTGGATACACAAATGTGAAAGTTATATGTATACCTTTGTATTGGTAATGTTTATTTATGACACCATATTAAAATTAAATGCCAATATACTGCTTTTACTAGACCGAATTAATTGTAATAAAATGCTTTCAATCCCGGGTGGAATAAAAAATCAACATCTCCCCACTTTCAGGGTTACATGATAATAAAATTGGCTTACCCTCACAAAATCTTAGAAGATCCTTATCTTCGGGAAGTAATGACTGTCTCCGACGTAATTCTTCATACACACGCTCCTCAACGTATGAATTTTCACTTGTGCATGGCATTTTCATTTCACGTAACTTTAACAGGACACAAGACACCACCTTGTAGTACCCTCTGAAAAAGTTTATTAATATGTCACCAGACACTTCATTTATATGAAATTCAAACATTTTGCTCTACTGGCAATATGGTTCAATTTGGCCAGTTAAAAAAATATCCCTGATATTTCTGTAAGGTTTGGATAAAACTAAAGATCCTGTGGTGTTAAAAATTAAGGCAGAAATCTTAAAACTAATCTGAAGCTTCCTTCTATAAAAAAATTGACATTGTGACCAGATTTTCCTCAAATCAATCCCAAACTTTCATTCCAAATTAGAATCCGACAGTAATACATTCCTTGACATTAACCT
Organism: Panopea generosa; assembly: GCA_029582155.1. Lineage (NCBI taxonomy): Eukaryota > Metazoa > Mollusca > Bivalvia > Adapedonta > Hiatellidae > Panopea > Panopea generosa. The sequence goes on from CM055908.1 coordinate 49,967,433, forward strand.
CGTTTACCAAAAACCAATCAGAAACTTCCTTTTAATGTCAGAAACCAATACACAAAATATCGTAAAAATATCTAAATTATTGGGAAGAAACACCTACCCATACAGTGAATGTGATGAATAATGGACAAATTAACACATACAATGAATGTGAAGAACAAGGGACAAACAATTACACGCATGATGAATGAGGGACACACACTTACATACATATGAATGTGAGGAATGAGGGACAAACACTTACACACATGATGAATGTAAGGAATGAGGGACAAACACTTACACACATGAAGAATGTGAGTAACGGGGGACAAACACTTATATTCATGATGAATGGAGGAATGAGGGATAAACACTTACACACATGATGAATATGAGGAATGAGGGACAAACACTTACATGCAAGATGAATGTGAGGAATGAGGGACAAACACTTACAAACATGATGAATGTGAAGAATGAGGGACAAACACTTACATGCATGATGAATATTTAGAATGAGGGACAATCACTTACATGCATGATAAATGTGAAGAATGAGGGACAAACACTTACATGCATGATGAATATTTAGAATGAGGGACAATCACTTACATGCATGATGAATGTGAAGAATGAGGGACAAACATTTACACACATGATGAATATGAGGAATGAGGGACAAACACTTACACACATGATGAATGTGAGGAATGAGGGACAAACACTTACACACATGATGAATATGAGGAATGAGGGACACACACTTACACACATGATGAATGTGAGGAATGAGGGACAAACACTTACACACATGATGAATGTGAGGAATGAGGGACAAACACTTACACACATGATGAATGTGAAGAATGAGGGACAAACACTTACACACATGATGAATGTGAAGAATGAGGGACAAACACTTACACACATTATGAATGTGAGGAATGAGGGACAAACACTTACACACATTATGAATGTGAGGAATGACAGACAATCACTTACACACATGATGAATGTGAGGAATGAGGGACAATCACTTACACACATGATGAATGTGAGGAATGAGGGACAAACACTTACACACATTATGAATGTGAGGAATGAGGGACAAACACTTACACACATTATGAATTTGAGGAATGAGGGACAATCACTTACACACATGATGAATGTGAAGAATGAGGGACAAACACTTACACACATTATGAATGTGAGGAATGAGGGACAAAAACTTACACACATGATTCACGTCAGGAAACAGAAACAGTTTTTTATAAACACTTACTGACATTCTGCTGGACCGACTCCGTAATTACTGGAAGGATCTCCTGTTATAACATCTAAAAGAGCCTCAAAATCACTTGAAATACAGGCAGGTATTTGCTCATCTATAAGATCTGTATCAGTGCAGGGAAACTCATCAATGAAACCATTCTCTGTCAAATGTAAGTGAAATATTAATTTCAAAAATTCATTTATATTCTAGACACTGAAATATTTGTTATTCAAATGTAATTTTGATTTTAAATGAAAATAATTATATAGGACTATTGTTGTTTTTTTGCTTCCATTGAATTTGTACATCTGATTTTTCCTTGACCAAAAGGTTTGTTTTTTAACAACAGAAATGAATCTGGGTTTTAAAGAGACTGGGATGCCAATTGTCAGATTATGCCAAACTTTATAAATGAAAATATTATAATTGAACAAGGTCATGTTTAACTGCATAAAATGATCAAATAGCAAAATTGAAAAGGGGACACAACTCCAGTAAAATTTAACCAACATTGGCAAACATAAGATTTGACCTTTATAAACTGTCATACAGCTATACACGAAATATTAACTATATACTAAGAGCATTTCTATAATTATTATGAACAAGAGCACAGCAAGCAGGTGCAGACGCTCGTCCATTAAGTAGGTTAAGGTCAGTAATGTAAAATTTTTAACATGATGGTTATCAGTACACAGAATTAATAGATGTTACTGAAGAATGCCGGGCCTGATTAGCTCAGTTGGTTATGTGTCTGACTATCAATTAAGGGGTCGTGAGTCCGAATCCCCACCCGGCAAGTCTTCGTGATGATTGATATATGACATTGTGTCTCATTATCATTTGTCTTTCACTGCTGATTCAAGTGGGGAAGTTATCAGTTACTTGAGGAGATGGGGTGTGCTCGAGTACTGGTTAACCTTTCAGGATTCCAGGAAACAGTGGTAAGGTTAACAGATCATCTGTTAGCCCTCGATGGCATAAAAATGATGCTAAATTAAAAAATTATGCCTGGTTGGTGTTTCATAAAAATAGATACTTTGAAGGGTAAAAGTTGTATGCCTTGTCTTCTAAAATCGCTGATACTTCCGTCTTTAGATTGTTTTTCATATCAAAATTTTATAAATTGTCTGTCCAGATATTTCCTACAAATTGTATAAAGCCATAAAACATTTGATCCAGAACCCATTTGTTTGTCATCAGGTGTGCCAAATGGGGTCAAATTAGGATAAACCATTATTGATAGTAGGGGAGCTATGGGAAGGGTCAATAGTAGTAGTAATAGCACACTTCTGGTATGTGATCAGTGGGTCATATCAGATCAAAATGTGTTTGATCAGTAATTTCTTTGATCTACAAGCCGGGCAAATAACCCCCACTCCCACAAAAGTGCATTGATGAGTAGTCATTGTTAAAATATAAAACGCATTTGAAATTAATACCATACTGGTTTATCATTGTTGATTTAACTTTAATCCATTATTTTTAAAAATTTCATACGAAATCTGACAAGTGTTCACATTTTTTTAAAATAAATGACATAAACATGTCTGACACTTTTAAGGAGTTTTATGTACACTACACCGATAGAATTCCTTTGATATCCTTACATCAAAAATTTCAAAGATACCCAATAAGTGAGATAGCATGTGTCATAATAATGTTTGTTTCACTGATGATGTCACTAGCATGTGTCATAATAATGTTTGTTTCACTGGTGATGTCACTGGACATGGATGCAAGGTGATTGTGAAAAGAACAGCATGTTTTAAAAATAGCGTGAAAACTTTTCCTAAATGTCAATCATATAACAGAACGGCGACATAAATTGGTGTGTAGATCTGTAAATTGGGTAAGTTGTGTAAGCAGCCCATGCGCCACCTGATTGTTTTATCACACTTTTACAAGCAAAGACACGATGCCCGAGGCAATGTTTTTCACGGATAATTTGGGATTGAAACTTATAACAAAGAAATTAAATTAATGTTACAGGAAAAGCCATTTATAGAATTTAAATGACTAAAAGAGCAATCATTTTGATTAATTATTTATTTCATTGTTAATATACCTATGATAATATTAGAGGATATCCAAATCTCCAAGGCATATCCTAAAAATGCATTTAATTTTTGTTGCGTTTAACGTTTGCATTGTCGTTTTGTATCATTCGTGGATCGTTCGTCCTGTTGCGTTCATGTATCATTTCCTGTAGTTTTGTGGATTGTTTTGTTAGCATTTTAGTCCATTTGTATAATGTTCGAAACGTGTTTGATATTCGTTTCGTTTACGTTCGCTTGGTGTACTAGAACGGATTACGGTCTGTATATACATAGTTAGTATAACATGATATGAATCCGTCTATGAAGTAGTTTGTTGAAAAGCAGAGAAAAAGCTGAACATAAAACTTTAACCAGACAATGCAAGTAATACTTCAATTCATTAAGTAGGTCAAGGTCAGTGATGTAAATTTATTTTTAACATGACGGTGAATACTTTGCAGAATTAATACCTATTACTGAAAAACAAACTAAATTTAAAAAACAAAAGGCCCAAGAGGGCCTGAGGATGCTCTACTGACTCATAGTGGCCATAGCACTTTTTGAAATTCTCCTATGCAATAGAAATATCACCTTTTGAACAAATCTAACAAAACTATAGTTGGTCATCATTACTACATAAACATTTTGAAAATCTGTTGGGCCATTCATGAGAAGAAGATTTTTTTTAAGTTTTGGACTATTTTTAGTAACGGTGGCCATCTTGAATTTCAGAAAAAAAAAAACTTCTGTAAAGTCTCCTATGCAATAGAAACATCCATGTGAGTTTTCAGTTTAATTGGCCTAGTGGTTTCAGAAAAGATGAAAGAAAAAGAGAATTTACCGAAATTACAGGGCCCCTATAAATTTTAGCCCCTTAATTCTTATTTGCAATCAAACCCCTACACATAGGGATAATTTATGCCAAATATGAACAAATCTGACATACCGGTTCTGAAGAAAAAGATTTTAGTAATTCCCAAACTTTACCCTTTTGGGGCCCCTCCTGACCCCTTAAGACAGTGGAACCCAGTCATTTTTACAAATCTGAACCTCCTTCACCAAATAATGCTTGTGTGAAGATTAAGCAAAATCATTTCCATTTAAAAAAAATAAAAAATAAAAAAATAAAAAAAAATATAGTGACATGTGTCCCCTAATTGAACCCTTGAGGCGGGGTCATATTTAACCCTAGGGACTACATTTGAACAAATCTAACAATACTAAAGTTCATCATCATAACTACATAAACATTTTGAAAATCTGTTGGGCCATTCATGAGAAGAAGATTTTTTAAGTTTTGGACTATTTTTAGTAATGGCGGCCGTCTTGAATTTCAGATCGAAAAAAAAATATTCTGTATATAGTCTCCTATGCAATAGAAACATGCATGTAAAGTTTCACTTTAATTGGCCTAGTGGTTTCAGAAAAAGTGCTGCTAACAGACGACAGAAGATGGAAAACGCGCCATCGCATAAAAATTAAAAAAATTGAAACATGAGCTAAACAAAAAACATTTTATTTACTAAAGTATGGAAATTTTGGTAACTTAGCTATATACAAATGTTTGTATAACATAATAATATTATGAATATTGAGAAACAGAGTAAAAGCTGAACAAGACATAAAACTTTAAATTGACAACAACGACAATGACACATATATGTACATGGTAAAATAAACATGTCTGATATGCAAGAAAAACAAATCCCCCTCAACATTTCTGGAAAACTTACCTCTGCATAATTCATATGGGTACTCTGTAAGTATTTTAAAGGCAAAATCTTCTTTGTTAATCTCTGGAATATTTTCTTTATTTGCTTCAACTGACTTCCTGATTTCCTGTGCACTGCAGTTTAATGCACTCCACATCAAGCAATCAACAACTCTTTCCACTGGTCTGGAAAATTCAAAAGATATTTCAAAAGTAGGAAGGACAGATCAAACTATTGATAGATTGCAATAGTGTGTGATCCCACCCTTCCCCATGGTGAGTGGTCCTGCCGTTCCCAACAGTGAGTGGTCCCACCCCTAGCAATAGTGAGTGGTCCTGCCCTTCGCAAAAGTGAGTGGTCTCACTCCTTGCAATAGTGATTGGTCCTGTCCTTCCCCATGGTGAGTGGTCCTGCCCTTCCCAATAGTGAGTGGTCCCACCCCACGTAATAGTGAGTGGTCCTGCCCTTCGCAAAAGTGAGTGGTCTTGCTCCTCACAATGGTTAGTGATCCTGCCCTTCATAATAGTAAATCAGGTCCCACCCCTGGCAAAAGTGAGTGGTCCCATCCCTGGCAATAGTGAGTGGTCCCAACCCTTGCAATAGTGAGTGGTCCCACCCTTCACAATAGTGAGTGGTCCAACCCCTTGCAAAAGTGATAGGTCCCACCCCTCGCAAAAGTGAGTGGTCCTGCCCCTCACAGTAGTGAGTGGTCCTACCCCTTGCAATAGGTAGTGGTCCCACCACTTGCAATAGTGAGTGGTCTTTTCCCTTACGATAGTGAGTGGTCACACCCCTCGCAAAAGTGAGTGGTCCCGCCCCTTGCAATAGTAAGTGGTCAAGCCCCCTTGCAAAGATAAATGGTCCCATGCCTTGGCAATAGTGAGTGGGTGTGTTTAACAAAGGAATAAATGTAAAAATAACATTTAAACCTTTATTGTATAACTTTAAACAACAAAGTCTGCTGTAGTCAATATAAAAATATTTTAACTTTTAAAAAAACAACAGCAGTATGCTGTATCTTACACTCCTACTTTATTATTACCACACTGTACTGTCTATTAAATATACCATTGCATAGTCTCAGCTGTAAGTAACTTTTTTTCATTTTTTTTGAATAGGGGTGGGGTTTTAACACAGTTTTCAACACATTTCCTGTTATAAATGACATATTTAGTTTAAATGTATTGGTGGAGGAAGAAATTACCATCGTTCTGCAAGTAACTGGCAATCTTTCTCACATAATCTTTTTTATGCGAGCAGTGCTCGAACCTATGACCTTAGTTGTGAGAGGTCGGTGATCTTGAGATTAAGCCTTAGAACACTATGCCACAGATAACAGCTGTAAGTAACAATTACAATAGCATCACCATAAATGATCAACAGTGATGCTGACTGTGACCCAATTTACTGTAACGCTTATCAATCCCAAGCTTCATTTCCATGCATGGCTTACATTTTCAAACACAAATTTAATTTTAAAGATATTCAAACAAAAGAAAGCCTCTTTATCATTCAGATTGCAGTTGTCAAATATTAACTTACTCGCATTTAGCCCATGGTCGGTTATTTTGAATCTCCTTGAAGTATGTATTATGTTGCTCAGCACAAGACATTATCTTGTCCACTGTCACTTCCTCACATTCTGAAAATATGGATTTAACAAAAAATAATTTGTTATCACTTTACCTTAACCTTTGAACTATGACCTGATTATTGCATGTGACATTTCAGATGATAATGGTGAATATTTATTTCATACTATTTTAAAATCTGTCAAGTGGTTTTCAAGATTTGGTGCGGACACAAAATTGTTCAACCATTTCAAACCTAGATCCTCAAAGTGTGACCTTGATCTTTGAACTACAGACCTGAGTCTTATGCCCAACACATCGTCTCATTGCGGTGAACATTTCAAAATCAATGCGTGAGACAGTTATAACCCATACAAGATCGGACGGATGCAAGCACAGACCCTTTATACTGAGATAATTTAAATCAATTTTTAAATCGCTTTTTAGGACCCAGTCTAAACTGTTACGACTTAACAATGCTCCAGACATCAAGGTAATTGAAATAATACCATAAATATATGAGAAAAACAGAATTTCCTGTTATCCCAAATAATATTCCTTTATCATAATTAAAGTCCCTTTTACTGGCCCAAATGAACCCTGGTCTACTTTAACAAACTTAAAACACAAGGTCCTTATCAAAGGGATTATTTATACGAATTTTGAACAAATTTGGCTAGTTGGTTCTTAAGAATAAGATTTTTTTAATAAGAATATCCCTAAGTTAACTGATAAGTCCCCAGATGGGGGCCATCTTTGACCATAGGGTCCAGGGCTCTTGCTTGCACTTTTGAGAATGGGGTCGGGCCCCTATCTTTGGGAAAATAAGCACTATTTTTAGAAATTTTATTTTTTAGAATTTGGGAAAAATTGCACAGCACAGGTTTCTTCAATATACAAAACAATACGTGTACTGCATTTTGAATGTATAAAAATCGTGATGTTCTTCTAGAAGACTACATTGAAAACATAATATTAAAAAATCTCCAAACTTTTCCCCCAAAATATTTCTTTTGGTTTCTTTGCATTTTGAAATTGAGAATTTTATTATTTTTGATTGGGAAAAAAATTATACTATTTGCCACTGGGAATCAGGCCAATTACCGCCCCCAAAAATGGGCAAACAAGAGCCCTGGGATCTAGTCATCACAAACCTTAGACACAATGATTTGTTGGTTCTACATGCAATATGTCAAAGCTCCAGCCTTTCTAATAAGAAGTTTTTTTGAATTTGGAAAAAAGGGGATAAGCCCCTGTGATGGGGCCACTTCACACAAAATTTGGTGAAAATATGTCAGGTAGTTTCAGAGATGAATTTGTTTAAAGAAATTGTTGACAGACGGACAAAAAATGATCACAATAGCTCACTTGAACCTTTGGCTTAAGTGAACTTAAAGCAAGAAGCCCAAGAGGGTGTGAACCACTCTACTGGCAACAAAAGGATAGAATAGATGAACATTTCAGAGGAAATGTTTTTCTAAGTTCCTCTTCAACAATCTTTTAGGGTACCTCCATGAAATGATACATGTAAAAGATCTAAGGTCTAAGCCTTAACCTTTTAGAGAAAATGTTTTTGAAAGTTTCCATAAAAATGTGCTTATACAAAGCCCTGTGGCAGCAGCATTTGTGGTCAAATCACATTGGTTCAAAAACTCATCTGAGATCTCTTTTAGGAGACCTCCATGCAATGCTACATGTAAAATATCTAAGATATAGGCCATGAACTTTCAGAGAAAATGTTTTTTAAAATTTCGCTTATGATGTGCTTATAAGCCCTTTGGTGGGGCATCTGTGTTCAAATCACACTGGTTCAAAAACTTATCCAAGATACTGTGGTTATATAACTGTTGTGCAAGTCTGGTTAAGATTCAATGAAAAATGAATGTGTACAACATTTTCCCTACATAACTCTATATACAGTATAACTTCCATATATCGAAGTTCAGGGGACCGTCATGAAAAGTTTGATATACTGGGACTTCGATATATGTGCATGTCTGGATCACTCCATGGTTATGGTAGAAGTTTGATTGGTAATAAGATCGCAACATGTATATGACTGTAGATCTACCTGTCATACTTTTACTAGTAAATGTAAGTTGAAAAAAAACATAAATTAAATCGTGTTTATTATTTATTGAATCCCTGCATGTCATTTAAAAATCAATATAACTAAAGCACTACAAAGATGTACAGACATAAAAACTTACATGGAGCACTTCCGGTATACGAAAATAAGCATATTACTGTACATGTACATGAATATTCCATCAGCACATCAGTTAGTACAAACACACATGAACAAAACATCAACATACATGTACAATAAACATAAATAAATGTTCGTAATTACACTTGTAAGATAACATGATACGAAACTAAACGTCATACAATGCGTGTGATTTACACGTACGTTAGAATAACCGTTCGTAAGGCCTGTAGGAATCTAATACCGTTCTTAATTTATGAATGAGTAAATTCTAAGAAGAGTTATCGAAGATTTATCAATTAGCCTAATGTTTAATTTTAACCTGAATATTAGCCATAATTTGGATAGTTAACAGCGCTTGTTGGTAATTAGCCGTTTTCGATAAATTGGTGATATGTACTCATGACAGACGCAGCCGCCATGTTTGCGTACACAAAGTTAATGTGTTTTATCAGTAAATCATCACCATTCTGCCTTTAAGTAACCAAATGTTTATTAATGTGCGACTCCTAACAAACATTTATCCAAGCGCTTGAATGGACTTTACGCTATATGATCAGCGGGGCCTTTGTTCCTATGATCATTGCACCGGCGCACCGCACTTGTGAAATACATGTACATCACTCCCGTGAAAAATTTTGAACAGGTAATCAATATTCGATACATTAATGGTTAATGATGTGTAAAAGGACTCTTTGGGGCCGTGAAAAAACTTTGATATACTGAAAAATTCGATATGTATAACTTCAAAATATTGCAGTATTTCCATGTAGATTTTGAAGGTAAAAAATTGGGACTTGAGAAAAAGTTTGATATACCGAGAAATTCGATATGTTGAAGTTCGATATATGGAAGTTATACTGTAACTCTACGTAAAACAGTGACCCCTGTGGCGGCTCCAAATTTCACCCCTGGGATTCGACTTCAGCAATCTTTTAGGGGACCTCAATGCTAACCTACATGTTTTTTTTTTAAAGTTTCACTTAAAATGTGTTTATAAGCCCTGTGGTAGGAGCAATTGTGGTCAAATCATGTTCGTTTAAGAATTTGTCCAAGATCTTGTGGTAAATTGTGTAAGTTTTGTTAAGATTCCATAAAAATGAAGGTGCTATTGTGTCTGCAAGAAAAGGTTAACAGACAGACAACACAGATAATTTACCATGACATAAGCCCTGCTGGCCTTTAGCCAGAAGAGCTAAAAAAGATACTGAAAAGAAACAATACCTTCTACAATACAGTCATTTATATTCTGACTGCCAGTATTTCTTGTTTGAGAACCATCTGGACATCTTTTACAGCTTGTCTGCCCTACACCATCCTGATATTCTCCAACTGGACAGTTTTCACATCTAAACATCCAGAACTGTCCTTGACCACAACTATCCGCTGTAAAACAAGTTTCATGTTATTAGGTGCAAAAGCTAGTTAATATAGAATCTATTGTTTGTATAGTCTACATACCTAAAACTTGAATCAAAGCAGAAGCTGGAATTGATACAATAGCTCAAATGTTGCAGTGTCAGCTTATTGAACCAAGGGCCATAACTCAGGACATCATTTTCCTGATTGGCAAGTTCACGAACACATCCAAGATATCATGGTTATATAATTGTTGTGTAAGTTTGGTTTAGTTCAAAAGAAAAATAAAGGTGCTAAGTACACACAACCTTAAAGTTTACAGACAGATGAACATACAGACAGTTACATAAAGTGCTCAGAATAGCTCATCTTTAACTTTGCTAAGGTCAACTAACAAAAGAGCATTACAGGGAATCAAAACATAAAGGGACTTGCATGTAAGAATATATTTTCGCTTAAAAAATTCAAGTCGTTTAATTAAGTACTTACTGATGCATATATACATTTTTTTAGGATAGATTTAACATAATAATGTGATTGAGCTTTGAAAGCTTGTCTCATAACAATAGCTATCTGAAGATTGATTAGATATGAGCTTTCTGACACATTAAAAAAACATCTAAGTATAAAAGGGGCAATAATTCTGTTTAAAACATAGCTATCCCACTTATGCCCCTACAAGCTAAGGAGACTGTTGTAATATTTCATTTATGCATGACAAGCTGTTACTCAGATGTAAAATAAATTTTCTTAGCATCAAAAAGGCTAAAATACACCCTTAAGTAAAAAACAAACTTTCCACCTTGTCCCATTAAACCCTCCTCATGTTTCTCATAAAAATTAAAATGGAGTTATCCTCTTGAATTCCTTTAATAGTAATAGAGAAACATGTTTAGTTCATTAATTTACAACTAATTATTTTTGAGGTATAAGATTGAATGAAGGAATTTATCTGAAATATCAAAGTATATTAAAGGGTCATAATTCTGCTTAAAATCATCAAGATGGAGTTATCCAACTTGACCCCTTGAGTCCCCTCATATTGTTGTGAATAAACACATGGCATTTCATTGATGTACAGGTTACTGGGATACAAGATAAAAATTCTATTGCACAACATTGTATGGCTTAAAATTTATATAGCCTTGACGCAAACTGGCAAAATTATGCCTGCCTTGTAAAACCAACAGTTGCAAAATTCAGCAATTTACACGTACTCGAGTTATATACAGATACTAAATAGTAAACTTGATCCAGATTATTGGAGTTAACTGTAGTCCAGAAATTGGTAACCAAACAAACAAGGATCTGTCATTATTTTCCATTTTGAAACAATAAGCAATCTATTATAACAAACATTATCATTTTGTTAGCTAATTTATAATCACCTAGATAATTTGTTATTATCAGCTTAAAACCATATGTAAATCATACTAACAATAATTATATTCTTCACTCATTCAAAACTGAGACTGCTCCCTATGTTATGTCACTCCAGTGATTTTTCTAAAACCCTTAACAAACAGAGTCAAACAGTTGCCCTGTCGTCTAATGAAATTTCCTAAAAACTTCAACTGAATTTTTAGTACATGTATAAAAGGTTCCATAATTCTGTCTTAAGTAAAAAAATCATAATCCTTCTTGTTACTGGAGTCATTTCACGAAAAAAGTTGTGGTTAAAAAAAGGTTAACTAATTATTTTACCACCAAGACCCACTTTCAAAATGGCGGAATATCCAAGTTGGCCACCAAAATGGCCATCAATTATTTTCTGATAAATTCAACATTAATGATCATCAAACTGTTTATAGTTTATACCAATTTATTGAAGCTTGATGGTGAAGGAAGCTCAAAGCTTATATGAAACACTCTTCAGTCCGTTTCCTGGATAAAACAAGTACTGAGTGTTGTTTTTGAGAGGCCGTTGGATTATGTTGGGGATCGCACCCTCATCTGTTGTCAGAGACTACAACCCTTGGTCTTATCACCTCATTTACAGAAAGTCTGGGGCCAGTTTCACTAAACATCTCAAGCTGAGATTTTCCTCAACTCCAACATTTAATTTCTCTTAATGATTGCTTGAACTCATGATATATTAAATGACCACATACAATTTAAAGTAGGCAAGAACCTTTACTCATTGGTAAAAGATAATACCACTATGCAAAAATAACCTAAGTAAATGAAACTAGAGCTTTTCAAAAAGTTGAATAAAGGAAAATCTCAAGCTGAGAGTTTAGTGAAACTGGAGCCAGTACACAAATGCACACTCAATGTAACTTAAGGGAGTACAGGAAAAATCTCTGTCAATGCCTTAAAAAAAAGTAAAATTGTTTTAAAATGGATAAAAGCATTTCACTATTATGAACAAACAAAATATGAATGGTCGGTTATCAAATCCATCGAAGAGTGACAAAACTGATGTTTTAATCTGAGTGGTAAACTTGAAGCATTCTAAAAATAGACAGCACTTATAACTGCTTGATGATCTTCACATCATTATTCAGACTCTTTCTAAGAAGAAACAAATTTACAACGTGTAATTCTCTATAATGGACCAAATTAAAATCAAAATGAAATCACAAAACTCATTTAATACGCCACAAAAAGTTGCAATTTTAAGAGGGAAATCTATTTAACTCTAACCTAGGTGCATAGCCCAAATTAGGAAACCCCTTTCCAATATATTATTTTAGCATATTTAAATAGATATCCTGTTTGCAATACAGGGTCAAAGAGTATAATGATATATTGGTAAAAAAAATTTGAAAAATCCTTTTAATATTGCAAAACATATAGAAGAAACCTTATCTATAAACATTTAAAGATAGATTAAACATATATAACTGTCATACATACTTGCTCAATGTAACTGACTATTAGTAAAACTGTAGAAGAAATGTTGTTTACCTGTTGTTGGACTGGAAGATGCCACCGACTTCAAAATGGTTACATATAATTATAATCATATTTTCAGTTCAAAATTCAAATTAATTTTGATCAATATCTAAATGTTTCAAGATAATTTTAACAACAGAAAACTGTACACCTGTGCCCACACAGTTTAGCAGAATATTGTTATACATATAGGAGAAATTTAGTTTACCTGGTGATGGGTGGAAATAATCTACAACTTTAAAGCTATCTTTGTAGAAGTCCAATAATGTCATTAAACCAGCAATCTCTTCCTCCAGGACATAAACTTCAATGTAAACTACCACACTCCCATCCCTGTGAATTTATACCAAACATTTAATATTCAAAAACATATACTGGAAGAAACAGCGAACCCGCGACTTAACATTTTATGTACCTGACATGTAATTTCTCACAAAGTATCAAAGCAATTTTTGGGGGCGGTGGCTCTCAGAGCTTACATGATTATTTTCATATACCGTAAATCTACAACCGTGTATTGTGTTAATGCAAACCTGACAACCACAAATCAAATAGTTCCACCCCCTGATAAGCATTCCAACTCACTATAAACAGTAAATTCGCCTATTTCAACGAAAATATTATTATTACAGACAGCGACAATTTATGCCTATAAACAATTGTGTATCGCATAAATTCCAAGTTTATATTCAGTGCTATTAACCAGCACACAGGAATTATAGCGCATGAATACAGATGCGCTGAACTATGGTCATGTGACCAAAAGATTTTTCAGGACGCTATCTTGGACAGCAATTCAAAACCGACAACTGCGTTTTTAACTATTAGTCGTAAATATATTTACCATATTTCATTGAATACGGGAACGAAACTTTTCTAGATCTGTCCCTTATGCCAGAAACTTTAATTATATAGCTCCTTGCTTATGCCAGTAAACAATCAATACTCGTTTTTAAAAACAGAGATATGCTAACGTCCCATTCTCCCAAATGTTAGAAAATAGACTTGTATTCGTAAAAAGAATTCGAGATTGATCGAGTTATGAATGTCAGTGCTCTTTTTTTTTTATTTAGTAAATATTTCATATATTTCAAACAATTGGAACGGTAGATAATCTCCATTTCAACATATAAGAGTTGAAGCATTTGTGTTTCCGTAGCAAAAATAGGCAAACATCCAGATCACAGACTCAATGAAAGGGCCGTAACTCCGTGAAAATCATCGTACTAAAACATAAAGACAATATGCGCATCTGCACTTGGCAATGATGCATCCTAGCAAGTTTCATAAAATTCCAACCTGAAGTTGTAGAGAAATAGTGCAGACAAGAATTTGGTCACAGACTCAATTAAAGGGCCATAACTCAGTGAAAAATCATCAAACCAGAACACAAAGATATTATGCGCATGTCCACTTGGTATTGATGCATCCTAGCAAGTTTCATAAAATTGCAACATAAGGTTATAGAGAAATAGCACAGACAAGAATTTGGTCACAAATAGAATCAAAGGATCATAACTCCGTAAAAAAATCATCGAACCGGAACACAAAGATATTATGCACATCTGCACTTGGTAACGATGCATCCTAGCAAGTTTCATAAAATTCCAACTTGAGGTTGTAGAGAAATAGCCCGAACAAGAATTTGGTCACAGACTCAATTAAAGGGCCATAACTCCGTGAAAAATCATCGAACCAGAACACAATGATATTATGCTCATCTCCACTTGGTAGTGATGCATCCTACCAAGTTTCATAAAATTCCACCATTGGGTTAAAGACATATAGCCCGGACAAGAATTTGGTCACAGACAGAATCAAAGGGCCGTAACTCCGTGAAAAATCATCCAACCAATACAAAAAGATATAATGCACATCTCCACTTGGTAGTGATGCATTCTAGCAAGTTTCATAAAATTCCAACTAGAGGTTGTAGAGAAAAAGCCCCGACAGACGGACAGACGTCCGCACGCATGCACAGACGAAGCGGCGACTATGTTTCCCCCCTTTGGGAAAGCATAATAAATCCATCATTTGTGTAACTGCCATCTTTTCAGTAGCCATATTGCCCACTACTAATAAATTATACAAGAAATAACTGTCGACAAAAATATTGCCCCCAAAATAGTCTGTCAATGGTAACAAGGTACTTGGAAACTATACCTACAGATTTTGATGGAAAAATTCAGAAAATAATAAATTTTCTTAAATTCAATTGTAAATTCATGTGGATGATTATGAAAACTATTATACATATTTGTTACTTTGCGTTCATGACTAATTTTTATCATTTTTTTTGTGAAATGCAACCCAGGTCTAGTTACCCCCGAACAAAAAAGCAGGAAATTTCATGCCTGTCCCATAATTCACAGCTATTGAACGTTTAATACTAAACTGTGACGTCTTTCAAATTTTCAATCAACATGTTCAAACCCTTGCTATGCTTTAGCCCAGTAGGGACAGCTACATCTGTTCTAAAGACTAATACTTGTTCAAAGATCCATACATCCAAAATCTGAAGACTAAGACTGGATATGAAGGCTAGTTTCAGTATGGATTTAGTTTTAAAACAAGAAATGTCACTGTTAAGTGTCACATGCCCCCCCAACATGTCATGATATTATGTTGATCATTTGTAGCAAGTATCATTAAAATTCATCTATGTATGACAAAGTTACAGGCCAGAAATGAAATCTCACATAAACTCAAAGTGTTGTCAAACAAACTCAAATTGTGACCTTGACCTTTGAGGTACAGGTGTGGGTCTTACCGCGACATGTCGTCATGTTCTGTTGATCATTTGTTGCAAGTATCAACAAAATCCATCTATGCATGACAAAGTTACAGACCGGAAACGAAATACCGGACAGAAGGAAGGACGGATGCTGCGATTTCTATATGCCACCCCAAAAATATTTTGGGGGGCATTAAAAAAACTGGGGAAGGTGGATTCTTTATTAGGTTCGGGGATTTTAATAAATATTTAACATGCATGTAATATCAAGGACAAATTCATGCGAAACAAGTGTGTCAGGATTGAACTAACTCTGTTACAGTTATAAAGTAATATGTACATTTCCTATAAAGTCATCCTTAAACAAATATTTGTTTGCTGTGCTCTGACTTAGTATTTTTCATGTGGGTAGGTAGAAAGCTAATCTTTTTTTTTTCTTTTTTGCCAAATTTTGATTTTGCGGAGTCAATTTTAAGAAAAAAATCATGAAAAAAAATTCAACGCTTTGGAAGTCAATAAAAAAGCTGCAATTTTGAGTGGGTAGGTAGGAGCATGGCAAACAATACATTATTTAAGATGCTTAACAGAAGATAGTACAAAAGTAATGGGGGAAAAAACATATTTTTATAAATTTGAATATTTTTTATAACATATGAAAGATACTTACTTTTCAGCAGTACGATTGGTATTGACAAATTTTCCAGAAAATAACTGTTCCTTGACTGTTTTCAACTGAAAGTTAAGTAAAATAACACTAAGATCTATATAGCATAATAATATTATGTTCAACAATGCTATCATAATGTTTCCATTCAAGGGGCTGGGCCTGATTAGCTCGGTTGCATGTCTGACTATTAATTAAGTCATTGGGAGTTCTAATCCCATCCCCCCACCTTAGCCACAATCACTGTGATAATTGATAAACAACATTACGCCTCATTATCATTTGTCTCTCACTGCTGATTCAAGTGGGAAAATAATGAGTTACATGTGAAGATTGGATGTACTCGAGTACTGGTTAACCTTCCAGGATCCCAGGAAAGAGTAATTAGGTTAACTGATAGTCTGTTAGCACTCAACTGTATAAAAATGATGCTAGTTCTTTTCAATCAATTCATTCCAGGACTAAGTTGTTTGAAGCCCTGTCAACTTAACACTATGTTAGGTTGAATACTGTGTTCAATATTTTGAAAATTTCTTAACAAGTTCAATGGGTTATGGAAGAAAAATGATATTTTGTTACAACTGCCAGTAAACTGTTACCTTGAATGGATTTAATCTTAAAATACCAAGATTCTGAAAGTCATTATAACGTTTCGTTGAGGTAAAAGTGCACTGAACATGATGGCAAAGATTCAAATATCAAGAATATGCAATGCAAACATTTTACCACTTGACCACCACTGTGGTATATTTCTGTCAGATTTTTCCTTTAGTTACCAACAGATTGCTTTTAAGTTTTGAACTCTTCAAACATGGTGTTTTTTAATTGTTTAACAATTCTTTTTCTTTGATAAAACAACATTTTTGCCTAAGGTATGCGAAGATCAATGCTCAAGAATGACACAAGCGTGATTTTTCTCCTGTTTTCCATCATTTGAGAAAAATCATTGATTCAACATAGATTTTGATCCAATTTGTTAAGAATCATGAATCTCAATTAATTCTAGGTGTTTGAACTTGTAAAATGATTGTCCTCACATTAAACATGCCATATCTTGGAGATCTTACTTTAAGGTGGTTCTTTACTTAAGTATAACATAGATAGAATTCTTAGGTTTTAAGACACCTCCGAAATGTCTGCAAATTATAGGATGTTAGATGGGTTTTTTTTTGTTAAGTAAAATGTATCCCAATTTTTGCAAACCAAAAAATAATACAAACAATTATATACTTAGTTTAACTAAATATATAAACTTACCGTCGAATCCACCATCAACTTGAGTAATATATAAGCCTCACTATAAGGATCCCCATAGCCAGGAAGATACGGTTGACCTACTATCTCTACCATAAATATCATTGGTCCTGAAACATAAGTTTGTAATCTTGTAAACAGTATCAAACATAATGTTATCAATTAAAGGATATCATAATTAATGACCAGCTTATCGGTCATTATTTTGTACCATTATTATAACTGGTTTGTAGCCTAGTGTGCAGTATTAAACATTATTGTATACTTTCATATTGCCCTTATAGTTTTCTATATTATGATATTGCACACATTGACATTGATAGGGAAACTAACTAGCCAAACCAATTTTCGCAGACAATGTAAACAATGAATTTGATGGGTTTCACTTTAACTTTTATTTTATAGAATGAGTTTGCAATCGATAAACTAGATGCAGTCTACTCATCATGTTGCTGACGGGTTTTAACTTTACTTCCTTTTTGCAGAATACGCATATAATACATGTCGTTGACGATCGTGTTGCTAGTGGGTAAATTTGTCATGAGAAGCAAAAGAAAATAGGTGAAACTGACAAGAACTCGTTTGTTTTACCAGGATTAATCTTGTTTATTTTCAAAAATCAATAAAATAAATACAAGTAATAACTTCTTAACTTGAAATCTGCTCACAAAAAAATTCTAGCTTAAATAATTTCAACTGGCATTTTCAAAATACAGCTCGCATTTTGCGAGATGCAATGCTAAATTCGCGCCCTGACATTATTGTATACTTTCATACTGCCCCTATAGTTTTTTATATTATGATATTGCATACATTGATATTGCATTGGAACATTAATGTATACTTTCTTATTGCCCCTATAGTTTTCTATATTATGATATTGCACACACTGATATTGCAAGGGAACATTATTGTATACTATCATGTTGCCCCTATAGTTTTCTATATAATGATATTGCACACATTGATATTGCAAGGGAACATTGTTGTATACTTCCATGTTGCCCCTATAGTTTTTTTTATTATGATATTGCACACATTGATATTGCAAGGGAACATTATTGTATACTTTCATTTTGACCCTTTTGTTTTTTATATTATGATATTGCACACATTGCTATTGCAAGGGAA
The DNA here is from genome assembly GCA_029582155.1 of Panopea generosa. NCBI lineage: Eukaryota > Metazoa > Mollusca > Bivalvia > Adapedonta > Hiatellidae > Panopea > Panopea generosa. The sequence goes on from CM055908.1 coordinate 49,986,259, forward strand.
CATTATTTTATACTTTCATATTGCCCCTATAGTTTTCTATATTATGATATTGCACACATTGATATTGCAAGGGAACATTATTGTATACTTTCTTATTGCCCCTATAGTTTTTTTATATTATGATATTGCACACATTGATATTGCAAGGGAACATTATTGTATACTTTCATATTGCCCCTATAGTTTTATATATTATGAAATTGCACACATTGATATTATAATTAAACATTATTGTTTACTTTCATTTTGCACCTATAGTTTTCTATATTATGATATTGCACACATTGATATTACAAGTGAACATTATTATGTTCTTTCATGTTGCACCTATAGTTTTCTATATTATGATATTGCACACATTGATATTGCAATGGAACTTGAGCATGTGCCACTGAAATAGGAACTACTTTCACCATCTTATTAAACAACATGCAATATAGATAACAAGGGAGTGGCTCATCTCATTTCACATGTCAACGTAAAAAACTTGTTATAGTTATAGATGAGAAAAATAAGAATTATTCTCACAGCATTTCTATGTAAAGTGAAAGTCACCCTACTGGACCCTTGCCCCTTATTTAAGACTCCTTACATACTAGTACATGTATTTGAAAAAACTCTTACAGAAGTATCAAGTCAAGTTTAAGTTTTGATTTACCCTTGCACTTTGAACTGTCATTTTGAAAGAAATATGGCAGTATCAGAAAATTCTGACGTAATGAACTAAGGTAGACAGTTACATTGTAATGGGGGGGATTCATTTAACTCTTGGAAATTTTATCCTCTAATTCTATGTTAAATATTTAATTTAATATTATCATTGACTTTTTTATGATTTTTTTTTTAACCTACACATATTAACATATTGAACAGAAACAAAAAATATATATATAAAAAGTAGGTAATAAACTTTTAAGCAATGCTCCAAACATGAAGATATTTGAATGTATGAATGAATAGGGTTTTTTGGCGTACCAACACATTATAGGTTATTTGATGCCAACAGGAAGAAAGATTCCAGGTCCATTCTATATGTACAAAAACAACAAATTAACATACATATTAAAAAATACATCAACAAATGAATATGCAAATGAACCTAGAACCTAAATACCTGCATAACTGCAGAGTTTCAGCAAATTCTATTGTATTACTCAAATTGCCACTTCTTACGACATACATGAGCCACAGTGATTCTATTTTTGCCATCACTCAAATGACTGAAGATATTTGAAATAATACCTAAAATAGATCAGAAAAACAGAAAACATAATTTTCAGTTTTTCCATAGTATTCCTATGTAAAAATCGAAGTCCCTTTACTGGGCCCCAATTGATCCATGCCCCTTTTTTTTTTAACAAATTTGCAACTCCTAGTCATAAGGATCATTTATACCAAATTAATTGGGCAATATGGTGCAGTATATTGAGAGAATTGTGCCTTTTTTGAAAATAGCATCAAACTTGGCACAAACATAGTACAAGGTCAACTAATTATTTTTAGACCGAGACCAACCATGAGACTTTCAAAATGGTGAGGAAATCCAAGATGGCCACCAAAATGGCCACCAAATTTTACAAATAGTACATTTGTCCTTATATTTACAGTATTTTATGACATCTTTTTAACTTTTTATGACTAATGTTATCATATTAGTCTTAAATATAATAATTTTAATGGTTTTATTGCAACAAAATATTCTAATAGAGAAAAAATGCAAACTATTGGCTAAATCTTCAAAAATATTATTTAGGTATTATTTTGTAATTTCCATCAAATTTTACAAAATATATGCTTGAACATATACAATATAAAATTGCTTAAATAATGCTTTATACAAAGCAATGCTTTGTATCTATATGCAAATTAAAGTGATTGGAGTAAATCAATATGACATTTAGTACACACATCAATCAAAAATGGCACAATTTTTTCATGAAATGACTCCACTAAATATGAAGGAATTTGATATTTCTTGAGAAGAAGATTTTTAAATGTAAATTTCGCTATATTAAATTGACATTTGTGCCTGGGGCAGGGCCAATTTTTATCCTAGGGTCATGGCTTGAAAAATTTGATAGAAACTCATTAGATGATACTACATGCAAATTATCAAAGCTCCAGGCCTTGCACTTTCGGAGAAGAAGATTTTTGAAATTTTGTAAAATAATAGTGAAAAGGCTAAATTTGATGAAAATCTGTCAAGTGGTTTCAGAGAAGAAGTCGTTTGAAACAATTGTTAGAAGACAGATGGAAGAACGGACGACAGTCAAGAGTGATCACAATAGTTTATCGAGCCTTCAGGTCAGATGAGCTAAAAATATTAATTTGGTTACATTGTATATATCGACCTAATGAGTTTTCTTCATCAAAACAACTCATCCCAACTAATATTTATCCATATACGTTTAGTAACCTATAAAACAGTGTTATTTATAAAGACATTATTTATTTACTGCTATAAATAACTGGAAGTAGTCAGAGTGGCCAAATTCTTGTTTATATTGGCCTTGTTTTTTTTCTATTGACCTTAGAGCAGTTCATATTTGCCAAGTTACAGTTCATACTGACTTAGTTCATATTGGCCAAGTTCCAGTTCATATTGGCCTTAATTTTCATACTGACTTTGGCAAATTCCATTTATTACTGTCCTTTTTATATTGATCTATTTCATGTATGTATGTATAAGTTTTTCTTTACCATTGCATTTTGGCTAGCAATACTAAGACAATTAACTAGTCTTTGGTGGAGTGGTCAGCCTATCATTGTCTCTTTCCCAAGTACAATGACCAGCATCAGATTGTTGTCTAAACACATGATGACGTGGGCCTGTCGGACCTACATATGATGTGTGCTGCGACGATCTGATAAACAAAGATGGACAAACACCCAAAAATGTACTAAATGGGCTCCAAGTCCATCTGAACCTTAACATCGCTCTCGCTGGATATTCACTGTCCAAATGTTACAACCGTCCGAGAGATCAATAAAGCCAAGGTCCTTAACATTGCACAGAGGCAGCAACAGTTTATTATTGTACATTCTTGTAGATGTGTACATCTGGGTTGCATTTCACAAAAAAACTTTCAATAAAAATAGGTCGTAAACGTAAAATAAGTATTGCTCATAATATTTTATATATTACTCCAAATAAAACTAAACTTGATTGAACAATTCAGAAAATATTAAATTTTTTGAAAATACAATTCATATGGATGCCTATGAAAAATAGTATGCATATTTGTTACTTTAAGTTTACGACTGATTTTGATCGTAAGTTTTTTTGTGGAATGCAACCCTGATGATTAAAGTTGGTTACTAGTCGATTATTGATGATTCTAGACGATTATGCTGATACGAAGGTTACAGATGAAAGTCGGTTCCAGTCGTAAGTCAATTCATGAAGATGGAGGGTAATACTGTGGAAGCTTGCTGCTTCTTGTTGAATTTAAAAATGAACCTTTCTATTACCCAACTTAAAAATATAAAAACAATGATTGGTTTAAAAATCAATCCATGAGAGACCATGGACCACTTTGAAGGCAAGAGCTTGCCCAGGAGACGTCCTCTTTGCTCAACAACCACTTGAAGAGTGTGAACCTATTTCATATTGGCCATGTTCCAGTTTATACTGATATTGCTTTACATATTGGCCAAGTGGCCCTTTCATATTGTCATAGTTCATATTGGTCAATTTCCATTAAATTGCTTTACATATTGGCCAGGTTCATGCTACTACTGGCTGTTTCATATTGACATAAGTCATATTGGCCAAGTTCCAATTCATACTGACATTGCTTTACATATTGGCCAAGTTCATGCTACTACTGTCTTTTTCATATTGACATAAGTCATATTGGCCAAGTTCCAATTCATACTGACATTGCTTTACATATTAGCTAAGTTCATGCTACTACTGGCTAGTTCATATTGACATAAGTCATATTGGCCAAGTTCCAATTCATACTGACATTGCTTTACATATAAGCTAAGTTCATGCTACTACTGGCTATTTCATATTGACATAAGTCATATCGGCCAAGTTCCAATTCATACTGACATTGCTTTACATATTGGCTAAGTTCATGCTACTACTGGCTATTTCATATTGACATAAGTCATATTGGCCAAATTCCAATTCATACTGACATTGCTTTACATATTAGCTAAGTTCATGTTACTACTTGCTATGTCATATTGACATAAGTCATATTGGCCAAGTTCCAATTAATACTGACATTGCTTTACATATTTGCTAAGTTCATGCTATTACTGCTGTTTCATATTGACATAAGTCATATTGGCCAAGTTCCAATTCATACTGACATTGCTTTACATATAAGCTAAGTTCATGCTACTACTGGCTATTTCATATTGACATAAGTCATATTGGCCAAGTTCCAATTCATACTGACATTGCTTAACATATTGGCCAAGTTCATGCTACTACTGGCTATTTCATATTGACATAAGTCATATTGGCCAAATTCCAATTCATACTGACATTGCTTTACATATTAGCTAAGTTCATGTTACTACTGGCTATGTCATATTGACATAAGTCATATTGGCCAAGTTCCAATTCATACTGACATTGCTTTACATATTAGCTAAGTTCATGCTACTACTGCTGTTTCATATTGACATAAGTCATATTGGCCAAGTTCCAATTCATACTGACATTGCTTTACATATTAGCTAAGTTCATGCTACTACTGGCTATTTCATATTGACATAAGTCATATTGGCCAAGTTCCAATTCACACTGACATTGCTTTACATATTGGCCAAGTTCATGCTACTTCTGCTGTTTTATATTGACATAAGTCATATTGGCCAAGTTCCAATTCATACCGACATGCTTTACATATTGGCCAAGTTCATGCTACTATTGCTGTTTCATATTGACATAAGTCATATTGGCCAAGTTCATGCTACTACTGCTGTTTCATATTGACATAAGTCATATTGGCCAAGTTCCAATTCATACTGACATTGCTTTACATATTGGCCAAGTTCATGCTACTATTGCTGTTTCATATTGACATAAGTCATATTAGCCAAGTTTCAATTAATAGTGACATTGCCTCATCAGGCGCATAGCATGGCATACTCAGTTACTCTACTGAGGTACAAAGCCTAAAAAATAAAAAAGGCTAAAAAGTCGATAGAAGCAATAAAAAGACAGCTCTAAGGGTGATTAGGGGTAGGAAAAAATGCATATGTCATGATGTTTAAATACGATTTGTTGATCTGTAAAAACCCAGATATATTTGCTGACGGCACTAGCATCGACGACAATGTAAAACTTAAGTTGCTGACATCAAAATGGGACCTAACCTATCAGTAGACCTTTCTAAGCAGGTATATATTGCAACTACTGAGAAAAAGGTGATCGTTATTCAGGCTATTGGAATGATGCAGAGGTCTGGAATGCATTGTACACAGAAGCTGTTGACCTGGCTACTCGAACCCTCCATTCCAAGACACACTCATCAAAAATGCAATCGCTCAAATGCACATGCCACATCGCCCTTGGACTTATGGAGGAGAAATAAGTATCTTCCTTTTGTTGACCTTTTTGTGTCTGACTAGCAAGACAGGCCTCCACAAGCACATGGTTGGTTCAATGCACAGTATTTGATTCAATCTCAGGTTGGTATACTTAATGATGATCTCATTAGAAACATTCATGGGAAATTTCCAGACATAGACATATTTGTTCAGAAGGTACATAGATGGAGGACCAGATGGCTTGCAGTCACTCAAAAAAGTCAACGGGACCTCTGGAGGAATGCTTACAAATGTGTTATGAATCTTATCCAAGATACTATATGTTTTCTATTAAAAGTATGAACCAATTATTTCGCTGTAACCAATTTTGAGTCTGTAAACTGGTATTTTGTTGATAAAACATAGATTTACAAATGAAAAACCAAGTTTAAAAGACCACCAGAAGCCAACATTTAATCTTTAATTTTTTACAAGTTTCTCAGGGGAAGCATTTTAATCATTGTTTGTAATATGTTTTTTAAGTGGCCTTAAAAATTATTTTTTCATCTAACAAGCAGTTTACAAAGCAGCATTATGGTGACAATCACCGACTGGGAACTGGATTAATCATCATCTATATTAACCATCTACTTCAAGAATCAACGTAACCATCAACTTCAAGAATCAACATAACTATTGACTTCAAGAATCAATGTAACCATTGACTTCAAAAATCAACGTAACTATTGACTTCAAGAATCAACTTAACTATTGACTTCAAGAATCAACATAATGAATGACTTCAAGAATCAACTTCATCAATGGCTTTAAGAATCAATGTAACCATTAACTTCAAGAATCAATGTAACCAATGATTAACCATTGACTTCAAGAATTAATGTAACCATTGACTTCAAGAATCAACGTAACCATCAACTTCAAGAATCAACGTAACCATCAACTTCAAGAATCATGTAACCAACGACTTTGTTCAAAGTAACCATTGACTTCAAGAATCAATGTGTGATCAAAACAGACACAGAATCAGTGTAACGATTAAAATGCTAAGTGTAAAGTTCAAGGGTAAAGAAAAACTTATACTGACTCATTTGCAAGGGTATAAAACACATTTTTTGTAGAATAGTTGACTTAAATAGTCATGGATTGAACAATTTTGAGATAAAATCATGAGGTGGTAATAAATGCAAATTATCAAAGCTCCAGGTTGTGAAGTAACAGAAGATTTTTAAAATATAATTTCCCTATGTTAAACTAATTAGTACCCGGAGCAGGGCCAATTTTTACCATTATAAGTGACATGGCTTGAATAAATCTGAAAGAATGTCATAAGACGAGACTATATGCAAAATAGTAAAGCTCCAGGCCTTGTAGTTTCTGAGAAAAATGTTTTAAGATTTAAAAAAAAAGATAAGTCCCTGGGTGCAAAGCTTCCAAGTGGTTTAAGGGAAGGACTCGTTCAAAGCAAAAGTGGACGGAGGGACGACGAAGAGAGACAACTTACACCAGGTGATCACAAATCTCATTTGTAAGTATATGAAGTTCCAAGGAAGGCAGTGCCTAAAGTAATAAATTCTTTGATACACATGTGACCTTGACAGGAACTGAACTCTCAACTTCTGAGTTGAGTCAGAAACAATGTCACAATAAAGTATTCACTCACTTGTATCCAAGCATTGATACTGGCAGTCAATCATGCAACATGATTTCATATCATCACAATCGTTGTGCGAGAAGCAACCAATTTTAGAATTTTTATCCGGGCAGTCTTGATCTTGGTTGGCAAAGGGACTACATACAGACGGACTGTCAAGCATGTCTGAAATAAAATGATTTATTAAAGAAACTATTCAGACAAACTCAAGACCCATGGATTAAGAGTCAGATATGCTATAGACTGAGCTAAACAGTTTTAGAGTGCACAATAAAATTAAATATGCAAATTTTATCAATTCAAGGGACATAACTCTGACATAGATATATTGGTTATATAACTATTGCATAATCAAATGAAACAAGAAGGTCACATAGGCCCTTAATCACCCTACTGGTGCAAAGGAGACAATGCCAAAGAAACTATTTTTTGGATAATGCAATGACCATTTTAAGTCATTTGAGACATTGTAGATATATAATTACTGTGTAGGCTTTTACATTAATTATCTGATTTGACCAGTTAAAAACCTTGTCTGTGACAGTATGGTAATATAACTACAGTGTAAGTTTAATGACAACTAAATAAAAACTGCTGGTGAAAGAGTGCGCACAACATCAAAATTTAATGCAATTTTTGTTGATTCAAGGGACAAAACTCTGATCTATAGATCATCCAATATGGCCAATTCAAAAACCCTTGTTAGAGAAATTTTAGTTATATATGTTTCAATCAGTTTAGACATAAATATATTATATATATGTATAATTACTGTGTAAGTTTGTGAATATTAATGATGTGTGTACCTGAGTGCACAGTACATTAAATATCACAATGTAATAACACATTGTTGAATATTCAAGGGCCATAACTCTGACATTAATTTCTTTATCAAACATGTCAAATCGTCTTAATTTCATAATTATATAATACATCTGTATAATTGTCATGAAGATCAAATGAAAAATGTGAATATTAAGACTGCACAAAATGTCAAATAGTGTTTTTTTATGATTCAAAGGCCATAACTCTGACATTTATTATGTAATTTTGCCACTTAGTTCAATTCAAGAACCTAAGATATTATGTTTATATTACTACCACCAACACTTGAAGATGATCCAATAAAAAAAAGTTGTTGCAAGAGTGCATACAACAGAGAGTTTACAAAGTTTACAGACATTTGATATTATGGTTATATAACTACCGTGTAAGTTTAGTGAAGATCCAATGAAAAATGCAAATGCTACTGTTGCATACAACATTATAGTTTATGGACAAAAGCTTACAGTTGGCCAGATGTCATCTTTAAGTAAGGCGTTCTGTTTCTTTGTTTGTATGATGTTAAGAGTCTCTTTAAAAAAACAAATTGAGTTATATTGTTACGGTGTCTACTTGAGACAGTATTCTAAGCATTGCCACACTGGAGTATCATGGAGCAGACACATGGTATGATTATACCCTGCCTAGTCACATTATACTGACACTGGACCGACAAAACTTAGAACTATCATCCAAATGCTGAGCGCCAAGCAAGGAAACTTCTAGTATCAAGTCTTTGGTGATTTGGCATTTTCAAATACAATTTTTAAACTAAAGTTTGAATTCAGCTTACCAAAACATAAACCTAATGATGGATCATCAATTACTTCTGACAATATATGTGCAGATTTTCGTAGGTTGTCCATGTTCTGACGATCTGTACACTGCATTTCATCCAACATGTCTCCCGCACATTGTTTAAATTCATTGTAGCTCCTGAAGTAAAATTAAGAACAGAATATGTGATAATTAAGAACTGTTATGTTATAATTGCCATCTCAATTCTAATGTTATTTGTGTATTGAAAGGGGATTGTTGCAATTAATGTTGCTAGAAATTGTGGCCCAGACTGTTTGCTTACTATATGAATTATGCAATAAAATATGTTTAAACAACATCAAGAACAATATTGATAATTGAGCACATCTAGAACAATATTGATTATTGAGCATATATCAAACATTATTGATAATTGAGCACATCTAGAACAATATCAATTATTGAGTATATATCAAACAATTTTGATAATTGAGCACATCTAGAACAATATTGATAATTGAGTACATCTAGAACAATACTGATAATTGAGCATATATCGAACAATATTAATAATTGAGCACATTTAGAACAATATTGATTATTGAGCATATATCAAACAATTTTGATAACTGAGCACATCTAGAACAATGTTGATAATTGAGCATATATCAAACAATATTGATAGTTGAGCACATCTAGAACAATATTGATTATTGAGCATATATCAAAAAAAATTGATAATTGAGCACATATAAAACAATATTGATAATTGAGCGTATATCAAACAATATTGATAATTGATCATATATATAAATATATTGATAATTTAGCATATATTAAATATTGATAATTGAGCATATATAGAACAATATTGATAATTGAGCATATATCAAAGAATATTGATAACTGAGCACATCTTCAATAATATTATCAAGAGGTTGTATTTGAGAGTATTTGATTTAATACAAACCAAAGTTTAAAAAAAAAAATGGGCAGAGACTGGGATAGAGGGTGGTGTGGGGTAGGGGTGAGGGTCTTGGGGTCTGTAACAAAGTTAAAATGGGCAGAGTATTTGATTTAATACAAAACAAAATTACAAATTAAAAAATAAAAAAAATATATATATGGGCAGGTTTGGGGGCAGGGGAGTTGGTGAGGGTCTTGGGGTTGGTAACAAAGTTGAAATGAGGTAGAGTATTTTATTTAATAAAAAACAAAATTTAAAAAAAAAAATTAAAAATGGGCAGGGATTTGGGGTGGTGGGCATAGATATGAGGGTCTTGGAGTCAGTAACAAAGTTGAAATGGGGCAGAGTATTTGATTTAATACAAAACAAACTAAAAAAAAATGGGCAGAGATTGGGATAGAGGGGGGGGGGGGGGAGGGGAAGGGGTGAGGGTCTCGGGGTCTGTAACAAAGTTGAAATGGGCAGAGTATTTGATTTAATACAAAACAAAATTAAAAAATTTAAAAAAATATATATGAGCAGGTTTAGGGGCGGGGGAGTTGGTGAGGGTCTTGGGGTCAGTAACAAAGTTGAAAAGGGGTAGAGTATTTGATTTAATAAAAAACAACATTTTTAAAAAAAAATTAAAAATGGGCAGGGATTGGGGGTGGTGGGCATAGGGATGAGGGTCTTGGAGTCAGTAACAAAGTTGAAATGGGGCAGAGTATTTGTTTTAATATAAAACAGACTAAAACAAAATAAAAATAAAAAAAAAAGTTAAAAAAAATGGGCAGCAGGGTGGTACTCTTGTTTGGGCTCAGGAAGGTAGTCAAGTAGATATTGGACAATGAAAATGGCAATGATACAAAGTTTTTCCAAGCTGTGATCAATTTGGATACAAGTTAACTTGTACAATTCATATAAATACCCAATAACAGTTTTGGGCCCATGAAACTTTAAACTAGATAATGACAGTATTAACCATAAAATAGGTCCAGGTCAGTGATGTAAACTTTTTTAGTTGATGGTGATCAGTTTACAGAAATAATAGTATTACCGGTACTGAAAAATAAAATTAAAAAAAAAAAAAAAAAAAAAAAATCAAAACTGAGCTAAACAAAAAACTAACTTAAGGTTTTAAAGTCCAAAGTATGGAAGATTAGATAAGTTAGCTATATACATTTCTTCTATAACATAATATGAATGTGTTTATGAAGTTCAGTCACCAAAACATGAGTCGTTTGTTCAGAAACAGAGAAAAAGCTGAGCTAAACATAAAACTTTAACCAATTACTCTACTGTACGTATATAGGGGAAAATGATTTTAACTTTAGTTATTGGGGCATTTTTAGCTATGCACATTCCGCCGTAAAAAAATTATAAGGATTGTAACAAAAACAGTCTCGCCCAGCCGGTTGAGTATTTACAGATCTTCACTGTGTAACAGACAAAAAATCAAAAACCTTCGGTAGTGAATGACTTACAAACACTATTCCTGCATAATACTACAGATTATTAAATCAACAATTGTCAGTGTTTCTCCATTACTGATAATACTGTTTATAACTGAAATTGTGTTACAGATTATTCGAAGAAACACTTTCGAATATTTTCCTTAAGGCACAATGGGTATTGCCCCAGATGACGTCCTTATGCATATAAAAGACAACGAAAAGTTCAACTCATGCTTACAAACTAATGCACAGTAGTTGTTTGCATTTCACATCATTTTATTGGAAATTGTATGCATTGACTACCGCATATTTGAAGAGTTTTTCTGTTTGATAAAACAAAAATCGCAATAAAATAACATTTTCATCTCTACATACTCTGTTATGTCAAAATTTTTGCTTTTTGAAACTGTTGGATCTATTTTATCGGTCAGAGGAAATGAAATTGTCGTCAACAGTATAACAGAGGTTATAGAACGAAATTGTACTCCACACGATAGCTACAAAAGGCATATGCTATGCTGGCCTTCCAAAAATATAAAAAACTACCCATTGGGACCATTAATACCAAATATGTACAAATCTGACTGGTTGGTTCTTAAGATGAATATCTTTCAATAAAACATGTTCCTGTGTTAAACTGATACTAGACCAATATATCTAAAGTGTACTCACGAGCAATCAAGTGGGTCATTTCCATTTGGTCGATTATTGTTTTCACGTTCATCTTTCTGGCGTTTGCTCCGTGAATTAGGGTTATCTCGGCCATTATCAGAACCATTTGTAGAACCACTTCCAGGACCATCTGTAAAACCACTTCCAGAACCATCTGTAGAACCGGAACCATCTGTAAAACCACTTCCTGAACCATCTGTAGAACCAGAACCGTCTGTAAAACCACTTCCAGAACCATCTGTAGAACCACTTCCAGGACCATCTGTAAAACCACTTCCAGAACCATCTGTAGAACCACTTCCAGGACCATCTGTAAAACCACTTCCAGAACCATCTGTAGAACCGGAACCATCTGTAAAACCACTTCCTGAACCATCTGTAGAACCGGAACCATCTGTAAAACCACTTCCAGAACCATCTGTAGAACCGGAACCATCTGTAAAACCACTTCCTGAACCATCTGTAGAACCAGAACTATCTGTAGACCCAGTTCCAGAATCATCTGTAAAACCACTTCCAGGACCATCTGTAGAACCAGAATCAACTGTAAAACCACTTCCAGATCTTCTTTCAGATTCTATTTTCAGTTATTAATAACAAAAAAAGGATGTTAATTGTTTATAATACTAATGACATTGTTATCTTTCCTGTATTTTTTTCACATTAATTTTTAGACAGAGCTCTATGGTGAGAGGTAAGTGATCTTGAGACAGCATCTCAGACTACTTGGCCAATAAGACATTACAATAGTCCTTCAACAGAGAAAATTGGTTGAAATCTGTCCAGCAGTTTCAACGAAGTCATAATAAAAGTTGTTGATGTACAATGGTCACACTGAATCAACTAAACTTGAATAATGGTCGTGTATACCTTTAGCCTCCTCTTTTCTGTCTATCATACTACCGCCACACTTGAATATAGACTGTGCCATGGCTGCATATGGATCGTCACAGATCATCTTTTCATCAGCACTATCACTATCCTGACCTGGAACAAGTATCATGTTATAATACTACACTATCCATGTCTCGGTTTCATAAAAAACAAGTTGACTGCTTTTAAAAAGCATCCAATGGTTAGGTCTTATAAACAATGTGGCAATTAAAGTGAATGAATGTGTAAGTTTGGTTCCTTGTACAGGGTACTAAATATACGAGTGATACCAAATCCCGACAAGGTTCCCGCTGACACAGCGAATTCCCAGCTGCAGGTGTGCCTGATAGTAACTTTGATGTTTAAATGTACTGATCTCAATCATTATGTATTGCCATTTGCATATTTAAAAACAAACATACCTTATATATTGTCTAACATACTTACTGCTATGTTCTATACAATTAACTACTGTGATAATAATATATTTTAAAATAATTCGTATCCATATCTTAAATAAATTTGTGGTATAGTATTTTTAAAAACAAGTTAAAAATTACTGTTTTTCCAAAACTTGTGCATTTGGCGAAATATCTGATTCTGACGACGTGCTGAAAATATGTCACACCGGTAAACTATCTTTTATATTTCTGTTGTATAGAATAAAATAAACAACTTTAGTCGTTTAATTTTGTTATTATTTCCATTGTTATGGTATCAGCATATAATAATTGAATAAATACATCGTTATTTGAAAATTATTTACATCAACTCGGTAGGAATCTGTCAGAAACGGCGATAAATTGTCAAAAAGATAAGTTTCAAGACCTCATTTAAGCAAGGAGTTTTAGAAAATTCCTCAATTTAGGCATTATCATTTTTTTCCCTGATTAATTGATTGACTGATTGAATATTTAGCGTCATTTTTATGCCATCGAGGGCTAACAGACAATCAGTTAACCTAACCACTGTTTCCTAGGATTAACCAGTACTCGAGCACACCCCATCTCCGCAAGTGACTGATAACTTTCCCACTTGAACCAGTGGTGAGAGACGAATGATAATGAGACACAATGTTGTATATCAATCATCATAGAGACTGTTGCGGGGCGGGGAATTCGAACTCACGACCCCTGGATTGATAGTCAGATGCGTAACTGACTGAGCTAATCGGGCCCGGCTTCCCTGATTAAATATACAAAGAACAATTCACAGTGATCTCAATTAGTGCATTAAAACGTCACAATCAATTATTACACACACACAGCATTTAGCCGGAAACAGGTCGGAACATGACTAGGTTTTAATATCAATAGCGGTTTGTACATTCCCATGATGCACTGTTTAGAAATAAAATGGCGACCTCCATGTGGCGAATGCTGTGTTTTTAACATGTGATTGTGACGTTTCCATATAGCAGCACCCAGATTCAATTTCCTAACTGGCCCTTTTATAGGGTCCGGTCGCTCATGCGACCTAACCAATAATGCAACTGCATTACAGCAGCTAACAAGAAATGTCACTGGTAAGTGTTGCATACCCTACAAATGATCTGTGAAAAAAACAATATATGTTATAATAGGTAGTGATGTATCGATGAATATCAAGAGTAATGGAATGACATTTCAGACTAAACATGCAATTTTATGGGGGGTTTTTACATTAAAGTGTGACCTTGACTTTTGTAACCTTGATCTTGACATCTGATGTAACGGTCTTGGTATTTCTACAGGTAAATGCACGTAACACATCATCATGCTGATCACTTGTGCAAGGCTTTACATAAACACTCATCCCATTGTCCAAGACAACTGAACCGTGGGTACGGACAAGTAAACTATCAGCTTGAATTAATGGAATTGACTGAAATTTACTGGCAGGTCTGGGATCCAGCGGCTTAAAATAGAGGACTTTCTCAGACCTGCCAGAAAATTCCATTTATTCAAGCCCCTAGGTCCCAGACCCGCCAGTTGAATCTGCTATTTTAAGCCCCTGGATCCCTGGATCTCAGACCTGCCAGTAAAATCCATTAATTTAAGCCCCTTGATCTCAGACCTCTCAGAAAAATCCATTATTTCAAGCCCCTGGGTCTCGGACCTGCCAGTAAAATCCATTAATTTAAGCCCATGCAATATATGCTAAATATGTTTATATAGCAGCTGCTACCATCAAAGAGTTACTATTATACTTTTTCCTTTTTTATTGCAAAAAGACATAATATCAAATTGGTTTTTATTGTAGTACTGCAGCCAAGACTATATACGCAGCAAGCTCTGAACTCAGTAAATCTAGATAACGATTTGCTTTCATCCATGTCCAGAAAACAAACTACATTGTACTGGCATAACACTTATGCAGGGAAATTTATCCTATTACAAGTGTATTATTGTGACACATGAACTGGCAGACAAAAAGAAAAGTGCAATATTAAATATATAACCCCTTACCCATTCTCTCAACACAGAACAGCACAGGGCATTTTTAATATATTCAACTATATTTCAATTCATTTAAACACCTTTTACAGAAAAACTTACTTTCACAATGGCTGAAATCCATCATTCTATATGTACCAGTAGTTCGACTAACGTGTCTTGCTATTAAAACTTTGACGGGGGCCTCCACTTCCCTTGGAAAGCAAGAAAGTTCATCTTTGGTTCCTGCAATTCGTGCTACACATCTGGTCTTCTCATTCAGGTATCTGTATGGGGATATACATAGATTTTGTATAATTATAATTATACACAACAGTACTGTCATAAATCTTGATTTTGTGGTCACATTGTCTAGATCATTGCATAACCAAATAGAGTAACCAATCACTTTTGTGAAGTGTCATTGAATTCTAGTCAATGGTTACGGAGGGACAGCGCGCTCAACTGTTCAAATATTTGTCACAAAAGTACAAATTTGATTGAGACTAATGACAATTCCAAGTAAGAGTTAGCTATCTTACAAAATCAACAAAATTGAATAGGTCTTATAACTGCAATACCGTGTATGAAGTTTCAATCCAATACATGCAGTGACTGCTGAGTTATAATATTTCTAAGTCAAACAAAGGCCTTAATTTGCAAAATAATCTGACAAGAGTTATCCGACTTGATTAACTTTATTGGTTTCATGACTATAAAGCCATATGTAAAGTTCCAATCAAATACATTGAGCGGTTAGTGTGATATGGACTTGATGGTACTTGCATGCAAAACTCTTACCAGATTTCTAAGTCAAACAAGGGCAATAATATGCATTATATTCATGCAAGAGTTATCTTACTTAGTTATCGAAGTAGGGTTGATGACTGGGATGACTTGTGTAAAGTTTCAATCAAATACGTTGAGTGGTTGATGAGATATGGACTTGATGGTACTTGCACGCAAAACTTTAACCAGAATTTCTAAGTCAAACAAGGGCAATAATTTGTATTATATTCATGCAAGAGTTATCTTACTTAGTAACTGTGGTATATTTGATGACTAGGAAGGCTTGTGTAAAGTTTCAAGGCAATACATGCAACGCTTACTGAGAAAGGGACTTGCATGCAAAACTTTAACCAAAATTTCTAAGTCAAACAAGGGCAATAATTTGTATTACATTCAAGCAAGAGTTATCTAACTTAGTTATTGTAGTAGGGTTGATGACTAGGAAGGCTTGTGTAAAGTTTCAAGGCAATACATGCAATGGATACTGAGAAATGGACTTGCATGCAAAACTTTAACCAGAATTTCTAAGTCAAACAAGGGCAATAATTTGTATTATGTTCATGCAAGGGTTATCTAACTTAGTTATTGTAGTAGGGTTGATGACTAGGAAAGCTTGTGTAAAGTTTCAAGGCAGTACATGCAATGGTTAGTGAGATAGGGACTTGCATGCAAAACTTTAACCAAGGTGTGACGCGGACGCCTATGCCTAGGTAAGTAGAATAGCTTATGGTACTTGCACGCAAAACTTTAACCAGAATTTCTAAGTCAAACAAGGGCAATAATTTGTATTATATTCATGCAAGAGTTATCTTACTTAGTAACTGTGGTATATTTGATGACTAGGAAGGCTTGTGTAAAGTTTCAAGGCAATACATGCAATGCTTACTGAGAAAGGGACTTGCATGCAAAACTTTAACCAGAATTTCTAAGTCAAACAAGGGCAATAATTTGTATTACACTCAAGCAAGAGTTATCTAACTTAGTTATTGTAGTAGGGTTGATGACTAGGAAGGCTTGTGTAAAGCTTCAAGGCAATACATGCAATGGATACTAAGAAATGGACTTGCATGCAAAACTTTAACCAGAATTTCTAAGTCAAACAAGGGCAATAATTTGTATTATGTTCATGCAAGGGTTATCTAACTTAGTTATTGTAGTAGGGTTGATGACTAGGAAAGCTTGTGTAAAGTTTCAAGGCAGTACATGCAATGGTTAGTGAGATAGGGACTTGCATGCAAAACTTTAACCAAGGTGTGATGCCGACGCCTATGCCTAGGTAAGTAGAATAGCTGTCTTTATTCTCTGAATAGTCGAGCTAGAAATGATAAAGATTATTCCTCTTTTTTACTGTTTCTAGACATGACTAAGGAATGATGTGATGAAATAACCACAGTATATTTATACCTGTCAATTGCTTGGTTGCTTGATCACATGATCACTCGATAATAACAAAGTTTGCAAATGGCTTCCATGTTTTGTGCATGTCAGCATTTATTGAATCACTCTGATTATTACAAACTGTTAATATTCAATGCTGGCATGAATCAATCGCTGAAACTATCCTTTAAACCACCATGAAGTAAAGGTTATAATAGTTTGTTCTAATCAAGGCTAATTGGTGAGTAGAACATGAGTGATGATCAAATCAAAACATGGCGACCATATATTGTTTGGTTGTCATTTTTGTTATTTGATCATTCACACATATTTTCAAGTTTTATATCATGATCAACTAAAACTAAAAAGGGATATGCACAAATAGACCTTGAACTGAATCTTCCTAGTTAGTATGGGCTAAATCTTATCCAAGATGGAGGAGGAGTTATTAATTCTGAACATGCAAAGGGCCACAACATTTCAAAAATAGTTGAACTGGAAAATAAATGGAATATATCCAACTAAACCTTCCACTGATCCTTCCAAGAAAGATTAAGTTATTTCTGACCACAGATGTCTGGATTCTCCATACAACATCATACATACTAACAAGAGTTGTCAGAAGACAACAAAGCTCGCCGATGAGATAAAACTCACAAAAGTTTAACCTGCTTGTATGGCTAAGTCCAATAGTAGATGCCTTACCTGGGTCAGTATATCAAAAGCATAACAAGCAATGTGTAATGAAGCAGGAAAGCAAATGTGAACAGAATCAGAAAGGTGGTTTTGAACTTAGAGGCAAAAAAACAAAACTTAAACACAAACTAAACACAAAAGTTTAACCTGCTTGTATGGCTAAGTCCAATGGTAGATTGCCTTACCTGGGTCAGTATATCAAAAGCATAACAAGCAATGTGTAATGAAGCAGGAAAGTAAATGTGAATAGAATCAGAAAGAAAGTTAAGGACTTGGAGGCAAACACCAAAACTTAAACACAAAAGTTTAACCTGGGTGTCTACAGGCGCTGCCGCCTTGGACATTCGTTCCAGTGAGCTAAAGAGCAATACAGTAATGTTTATATGAGCTTCTTACCCACACATCAACTGTCCAGATCTCATTATCATTTCCAACAATGAGACCTGTTCCGAACTGAAGCATTTGTTATTTATTTCATCTTCATATCTGTAAACAGATATTTCACAAGGTCCATTATCTGATGAACTCAGCAGTTGGTGTGCATCTGGAAAAATAAATCAATTCTAAATACAGCAATAACTGTATGCATTAACATACATTTTAATTACCCCAATTACCGTAATAACTGTATGTATTAACATACATTATAATTACCCCAATTACAGTAATAACTGTATGTATTAACATACATTATAATTACCCCAATTACAGTAATAACTGTATGCATTAACATACATTATAATTACCCCAATTACAGTAATAACTGTATGCATTAACATACATTATAATTACCCCAATTACAGTAATAACTGTATGCATTAACATACATTATAATTACCCCAATTACCGTAATAACCGTATGCTTTAACATACATTTTAATTACCCCAATTACCATAATAACTGTATGCTTTAACATACATTTTAATTACCCCAATTACAGTAATAACTGTATGCTTTAACATACATTATAATTACCCCAATTACCGTAATAACTGTATGCTTTAACATACATTATAATTACCCTAAATACAGCAATAACTGTATGTGTTAACATATATTATAATTACCTTAAATACCATAATACGTTTATCCCTTGTAAACCTAATTATTAACTCGATATACGTATTACCATGAATGCATGTATAATAACATTATCTCACACATGCGGACTTACCTGAAGACAGTGTGACAATTGAAATGGATTTGTGGACTTAAAATACTGTATTCTATAGCTTTTATAAGGATTATTCAGGAAAATAAAGTAACTTTATTACTGTTTATTATTGATGTCAACATTAACATGGTTGATGAAGTTTTAGTAATAGGTATTACCAGTATATGCATTAACATACATTAGAATTACCCGAAATACCGTAAAAACTGTATGCATTAACATATATTAGAATTACCCTAAATGCCATAATAACTGTTTGCATTAACAAATATAAGAAATACCCTAAATGCCGTAATAACTGTTTGCATTAACATATACACTCGGGTCCTGTTATAACTCGGTTCTTGGGGTCGACAAAATGAAACTGCGTTATAAGCGGACTACATTATAGAGATAATTACTTTGAAAAAAATCGATGTCTGTTATTCACACCTTTCGTGCAGTCCGGCTCTAAGTGAATGGTATTGTTTGCATTGTAATGTGATACAACACATATTTGGTTACAACAGATACACTTAGATATGTATATAATTAATAAAAAAAAAAAAAAAAGAACGAAAAACATTTTCCTGTTTTGATAAAACTAAATTGAAAGCCATTTCCGGAAGAGGAAAAAACAATGTCTATATAAAACAATCGCACTTCAATTTTAACTCAATGCTATTAGTGTTAAAATATTAACAATATATATCTGAAGTATTTACAACAATAAAACAATAAAAATAAGTTTGTGTTTATGATCCGATAAGATACCCACGATATATTAATACCTGTCAACCGCTTGGTTCCTTGATCATGTGATCACTCGATAATTACAAAGTTTGCATATGGCTTCCGTGTTTGGCCATTCAAAGCAAAAACTGCGTTATAACGGAATTCGCATTATATCTGACCGCAATATAACGGGACCGCAGTGTATTAGAATTACCCTAAATGCCGTAATAACTGCATGCATTAACATAATTTTTTATATTAGAATTACCCGAAATACCATAATGACTTTATGCATTAACATACATTAGAATTTCCCTAAATGCCGTAATAACTGTATGCATTTACATATATTAGAATTACTCTAAATGCCGTAATAACTGTATGCATTTACATATATTAGAATTACCCTAAATGCCGTAATAACTGTATGCATTTAAATATATTAGAATTACTCTAAATGCCATAATAACTGTATGCATTTACATATATTAGAATTACTCTAAATGCCGTAATAACTGTATGCATTTACATATATTAGAATTACTCTAAATGCCGTAATAACTGTATGCATTTACATATATTAGAATTACCCTAAATGCCATAATAACTGTATGCATTTACATATATTACAATTACCCTAAATGCCGTGATAACTGCATGCATTAACATAATTCTTTATATTAGAATTACCCGAAATACCATAATGACTTTATGCATTAACATACATTAGAATTACCCTAAATGCCGTAATAACTGTATGCATTTACATACATTAGAATTACCCTAAATGCCATAATAACTGTATGCATTTACATATATTAGAATTACTCTAAATGCCGTAATAACTGTATGCATTTACATATATTAGAATTACCCTAAATGCCATAATAACTGTATGCATTAACATATATTAGAATTATCCTAAATGCAGTTATAACTTGATGCATAAATATATATAGAATTACCCTAAACACTGTAATAACTGAATGCATTAACATATATTAGAGTTTCTCTAAACACTGTAATAACTGATTGCATTAATAAATAATATAATTACTCTTTAATTAATTTTAACTGGTTATTTCTCTATTATATAATCAATATCAATGAAACACAATAGGTAGTTTTACTGAAACCAATCTAAAATCATGATCACCTGGCTGCTTTTCTTAGAGTTAAGTTAATATGTTAGTGAAACAGGAGCCAGATTTCGTAACACTTTTTCAATATCAAGTTTACATGTAATCAAGTATTTGTTACCTTCGCATTGCATGTAGATGTCTTGCGATATTAAACGTAGCAGTATTTGTGTGTAATCACAGTGAGCCGTGGAGTAATGTTTTTGGAAAAAGTCATAAACACACTGTGAAGTTCCATACATTTCTCTGAAAGGGAAGCAAGTGTTGATAGTTATGATACATCCTTATTTATAATATGTTATTTATCATTCTTTATCACAATAGGACCACAATTATGAGCCTAAGCCTTCAACTGTGGCATAGGAGGCCGAATAAAGCAACTTTTGATAATTCAAGTGACATGAATCTTGTGGTAGTTATCTGTGACAGTTTTGTGAAAATCCAGTCAAAAATGTGTTTGGTAGAGTGCACTCAAATACTGCAAATTTTTAAAATTTAAGTACCCTAACATCAGTATATCTTTTCTAATGTGGCTATTACAAGATCATGTCTCAGTCATTGAGGTGATATAAATACTGTTAGTTTGGTGAAGATTAAATGAAATTTTTGTTTTACATTATTTGTAAACAAAGCAGGCCTGTAAAAATATGACTGTTTAAACAAACAACACAGTGTGGAATTTTATATAAAATACGTGTTTTCTATTGTATATATTTAATTTATTATCATGTACATACAGTAAAAGTAAGTAATGGACATGAATCAATTAAATAGCTCCTGTACTGACGGTCTTATTATTAGTTACCGTAAGTATCTGACCTTGCCTTGTACGTTTTACCTATCAATGCTCAGGTGTGACCTTGGCAATAAAGGTAAACCTAGTTGACCTGGTTGTTGTGTTCGTCACATCCTCTTGATGTCTTGAGAGTATGTGTAGTAGATATGATGAAATCCTTTTGTGCATGTAACACTTATGGACAAGACACCACCCCCACCCACCCAAAAAAACAATACATTTTTCTTTATAATTTGTTTTTGTGTAACTTTAACATTAAGACCTTGATCTTTGAGGTCCAATATATGTGTTCATGCAAGTCAGTTTGATGTTTCTGCTATATTAAAATCTGTAATTCATGTAAAAGTTATAAAAGAGCATGGAACTATAATGTTCATTCTATAAAAATAACTTTTTATTAGGTCAGGTGTTGACTTGACCTTTGCGATACAGACCTGGTTTTGCATTTTGCACATCATCTTAAAATGGTGAATTTAAGCTTGGTCTCGTATACTAAAATCCTTTCATGCATGTCAGAGTTATGGACCAGACATGAAAATGGGATGTATGGACAGGCAGTCAGATGTATATATCTTCCGTCATGCAGTGAAGGATATAAACAAGATCAACATGTTCAATTGCCGTTACCGTAAAGGTCTGTTACTGTAAAGGTCCGTTACTGTTATGGTCCGTTACTGTTAAAGTCCGTTACTGTTAAGGTCCGTTACTGTAAAGGTCCATTACTGTAAAGGTCCGTTACCGTAATGGTTCGTTACCGTTATCATAAAGGTTCGTTACCATAAAGGTCCGTTACTGTAAAGGTATGACAGACAAATAAACAGTATTGATGACAAAATTAAAACTACTTACAAGCATTTCATGTTTCTGTCTATGTCCTCCTCCTTTACTGCACATTTTGAGAAGCGCAGTAAGTACAGTAGATATTCATCATTCGTACAGATGTCCGCTGGCGTAGGCATCGGCGGTCTCGGGTATTCAAAATCTAAAATGTATATAATATATATATATTAAAAGGGAAATAATTGAAATCACAACAGAATTTCCAATTCTTAGGATATATTTATGACATTATTTGTGAATAACCAGACATAAATGTACAGACCAGACCATGGCAAACGTGTCTATCTACAATGTGCAAATCATAAATAAATATATATATATCAGTTCACATCACTGTTTCATCAGATTGGCGATAAATATTTCAGTACGGACATAATTATGCTATTTAAAAAATTAGTTTGATGTCATATACTGATAAGAATTAAAAAAATAATGGTAATTGTGTTCCAAATCATACACTCAGTATCAACATCACTGAGTCAAATGATATCAATAGCTGTAGCTTACTCATAAAAACAAAATATTGCTTAATGATTTATTTTCCAAGGTTTACACTATTACTTTGATCAAATGAAGCACATTCATACAACAAATTATTATCAATTTGTAACACCAAGCCTGCAAAGGTAAGGCTAGTGCATATTTGCAGGTCAAATTTTTTTAAGGTCATGTTGATTTCTCTGCTCCCTTGAATCATTCAATGCAAGATTGCTGATAATATATTAATATACTGAGGGTGGACATGCTTATATATGAATAGCAGAAATTAGTTTTGTCATATATCCTATATTTGAAGTGTAATTAATATTTGTAAATGATGACTGAATTGAAATGTCACGCGAAAATCGGTACACTCAGGACATTTTGGGCATATTTTTTCTTCATCATTTTTGAACAAGTAAAGCCAATGGAAAAAAAAATTTCCAACAGCAACACCAGTCATGAAGCACTCTTTATGAGCTCATAATTCAGCTTATAGAGCTCTGCAATGAAAAGTATTAACATATTTTGAAAAGGCTTCATTTTTTTTTAATTCACCCATAACATAAGTGAAATGAACGGCATGTTCACTAAATTAAACGTTTGCTTACAGATTAAACACCTCCACGAGCTGTGTGCTTGTGTTTGTGTTTAATCACGTGTCTTAATGGGAAGTGGAAGGACAATGCCGAGTAAACCTATTTCCGTTTACTTTTCATTCGTTAGCTCACCATTTGCATTTATAAACAAATTAACATGTTTAACTGTGCTGAACGCAGCCCTGCTGATGAAAATTAATATTGATTTCAAGTTCTTTTGGCAGTCCCTCCAATATCGAGATAACGAGTTTCGACTGTATAAAGGGAGATAATAAAATGTGAATTCTCAGACAATTGAAAATATTTCCCAATAAAATTCACACAATTTATTAGGCTTATGATTACCGCCAAATCTGATTAAAATTGATAAATACAAAACTTGTTTATTTTTACAAAATCTGACTTGCATTTTGAAAGTCCCTCGGAATATATATATAGAAGTAAAATGTACGATTGTTGTGGTCAAATTTACAGTATGTGCAGTGTCCATAAAGAATGTTCATTGAACTATATAATACCTTGTTGAATAATACAAAATACTTTTTTAATAATTTGATTATAAAGGAATGCACAACTTATCAAATTCTCTGATTCTCTGACATTCCATTTATCCGAATTCTGTTTCACCAACATTTTACTTAAATACTTATTAACTTAACTAAGCTTTGACTGGTTATCTATATTAAAATCAATATCAATAAAACCATATGTAGTTTTACTGAAACCAGTCTAAAATCATGATCACCTGGCTGCTTATCTTAGAGGGACATTTCAACTAGAATGTGTCTGATTACTCGAAACGTCCCCGCTATCTGAACCCAATCTTTTATTGAAAATAAAGTTGAAAAGGGGCCATAACTTCTCTAAAATTTGTCCAACATTGACAAACATCAAACTTGACTAGTCTTTTATAATCATACTGGTATACATAAAATATAAATTAAAAAACATAGCCCCCTTCAGAAGTTTTTTTATTGTTAACCCAATTTTTTTTAACCTCAGACAAATGAACAGACGACAAACAAACAAACAAACGGACTGCGGGGCATAAAAAGCCAGTTGTCAAATAATGGTTTGCATATCATACAGGTTCTTGTTTAAGAACACTCATATTATTGGCAAAAATTGTAATGGTCTATTTTGCTCAGTTGAAAAAAATATGGTAGGGAGTGGTGCAATTTACAAAATATGTGCCGCTGCACTTTTTGCAAAAAAACAACAACACTTAATAGCAACAATAGTTTATTTTTATACAGACAGCGTTTGTCTTGGTTTCATGAATTTACGAGGGTTGTCCCAAACTAGAGTATAAAAGGTTTATACTGGGCAAATTTAACAACACTGAGATCTAATATCTTGATATTTTGATAGTATCATCATTAATTATTTAAATGTGAAAATTTCAATAATGTACACATAAAACTGTGCATTTTACAAACAAAACAACATGAAGTACTGCGTTGCGACCTAGGTCATGTAACATCATTTACATTATAACGTTGCTCATTAGTTCTGCTCAAAAAGCTCACTCGTTCCATGTATTTCTCCTTGAGCAATCAAAGATACCAACCTCGCGCATACACGAGTCATTGATACATTTGCAAAACAACTTCTTTTCACAGATGATTTACTTATGTCAATAATATCTGCGAATTCCTGATCAGTTTGGCAACATTAGACAGTTCCTGGATTATGACGTTGTGATTTTTGCTGGTCTTCCTTGAGGGTGGCCACATTCTGCTATCTACACAGTTGAAAAACATTTATGCCACATATATATAAGACTTTGAGACACATTACTGTGACTTTCTGACATTTCCATTTTACAAATAGTCTGTCTAGGGGTCTTTCCTCGCTGACAAAATATCACATTTATGTGAGCCGTAGGGTTGCCCGACTTCACCATTTTTAGTACACTGTAACAGTCAACTCTTTTCAATTTGGCATCATTATATTTTCACACATACGCACCAATTTTCTATGTTACTGACAATATATTTTGTTTATAAATGTATGTGCATACAACTTGAAGTACTGGGAATACAAAGAAGAATATGCAGTTTTAGGACTGGGCCGCAAGGCTATACCTAGGGCTGCAAACATCACTACAATAAGATGGATTAACATTACAAGTAGCAATCAAATATGTCAAATTAGTCAAAGTGTCTGGTAGAATATAATTGCAGTTTCATTACCATATTGCGTACCATTATTGGTTTATTTATGAATTACACTCTATTTTGGGACAACCCTCATACCTGTAATATTAAGAAAGTTACCTGCAAGAATGTTACCTGAAGCGGGCACTTTTCTTCCAGGTTTTTACACTGCTCCATACCATTAGCTCACATGGGTTTGCCACAGTGACTAATGTGTATGTATTAGAAAGAGAGATTTAAAAAAAGAAATTAAAAGGTCCTCTCAATTGCACAATGTTCGTTTTTAGTCTTATAATCATAACTTACCAACACAGAAGTCAAACTCTTCTTTTGTGATGTTGGGCAATTGTTTCGTTGTTTTATGGTAGAAGATAAGGTCTTTCTTTACTATTTCTTTCAGACTTTTCATGTCACAAGTAATAGACCACAAGTTAGTGTTGGCCTCCAGGCATTGCAATTCACTGTGCAGGTAGCTGAATAAACAATACCAGTAATATTCACAATTGGTTATATCAACTTTAAGTTCCCAACATAATTTAATTCTATTTTCTAACGTGACACACAGTATTTGCTGGTCAGGTATTAATACAATTAGACAAGTTTAGTGGTATATAAAGCCCATAGTATTTTTTTGACATTTAATGCTTATGGGGGACCCTCAACCTTATGGAAATTATTCCCCCTATTCACACAAAAGTTATTTGAATTTGAATAAGAAATTTAAGCTTCAAATCTGGAATTGAATAAAATCCTTGCATATCAGATGAAATAAATGAATTTTCTTTTGTCCATATGATTCCTTATGTAAAAAAATCACTTACAGAGCCCAAATGGAACCTACCCCCCTCATTCTAATCATTCTTTATGGTTATAACATACACCAGTTAGAATGTACACTGGTTATAACATACACCGGTTATAATGTATAACCGTTATAACATACAACAGTTATAAAGTACACCAGTTATGAGGTACACTGGTTGTAACGTACACCGGTTATAATGTACAGCGGTTATAACATAAACCATTTATAATGTACACTGGTTATAAGGTACACTGGTTATAATGTACACCAGGTATAATGTACACCGGTTATAATGTACACCGGTTATAACATACACCAGTCATAATGTACACTGGTTATAATGTACACTGGTTATAATATACACCGGTTATAATGTACATTGGTTATAACATACATCTGTTATAATGTACACCAGTTATAATGTACACTGGTTATAACATACATCGGTTATAATGCACACCAGTTATAATGTACACCGGTTATTGTACACTGGTTATAATGTACACAGGTTATAATGAATCTTCTGATGTATATAAGGAACAATATTTCTTGGATCGAAAAAGAGAATTGAACAGTGAAGACGTACGCTATAACAAACAACATATATAAAAAAAATCATTCTTTTCGCATTTTTCTTTTGTTGTCTGCATTACATATGTTCCCAGTAAATTTTCCAAAATTGAATATATTATACATGTATAATTTTGTGGTAATTATATTCAAGTATAATTCCTGAATACAATATTTCTAGGATAAATTATAACCTAAATAGTAGTGAACATTTACGGGACTTATAAATGCATTTTTGTAAGAGAATACATTTTGTAAAGGACTGAGATGATAAGTGTACAGACAGAAAGTAACAATACAAGATACACTAGAATTACAAATAAGGACAATAAATGACTATGTAAGATACATATAATGATAATATATGAAGCTATGTTCTTACCTGCAGGCTTCATCTGAATTCGAAGCTTCACCAACATGTCTGAGTGCCATACCACAAACATCAGAAGACAGTAGACTGTATATGTTTGGTGCCAAACAGAATTGACCTTTAATATAAGCAAAAACAGTGATGAAATAGAACAGAAAAAGATGCCTGTCTTTAACATGCAATTCCCATGCTTTTAAACAAAATTAAATCATACAAACACTTCTAAATAAATTCTGTTTAATCCATTAAATTCATCCACTATTTCCATCAATGAATAGTATATTTTTTTATTTTCCTATGTAATATAAAGGGAAGAAAAGGGTATTAATTTTGTTGAACTTATACATTCTCTGTGAACATGTGCTTGATTTGGTAGTACAGTCTAACATGTATTAAGCAGCCACCCAAGGAAAATGGCCAAACTGGCTGCTTAACACAGGTGGCTGCTTAATAGAGGGCCTATATTTTTACAGAGAAAACTGAAGTCATGATGTTTATTGAGACAGATAAAAAGTGATCACACATGATGGTACATGTACCATGCCTGTAAGTTGTACTAGGGGTAAATGAGAAAAATTCCGCAGGAAGAAAATATTTGAACTGACACTATATTATATAGAAGTTTTTCAGAAAATTCAGACGTTTAATTCATTCAAAGTCAACACTTTCTTTTTGCAGCGGATATTGCGTACGATATGCATAGAGTCAATCGTGATATGCATAGAGTCAATCGTATTATGATATGAAAAAAATGTTTTTCCATTGCATTCGCACCCGTTTTCATAGCCGATAAAATTGATTTGAATTATAATTCAAACAAGACCAATTGTAATTATCTTTTTGATCTTACCCAGTTTGATAATTGTGCATAAACACCTCAGTGAAATTTGCTTCCAATGTGTTTACACGCGACATAAATCTAAATAAAACTACTGTAAATACACCTGCTTAAACAGTTATGTATCTAGCCTAGGTAACATCATTAATCTCGCTATTCCATTTGCTTATTAGACCGTATATACGTACTCTCGCTCTGGGTAAAGTGGTGTGTTTTCATAACAGAAGCAGAAGCGTTAATTGACCGCGGGATTATACAATATGATCAGAATAGCGGCCAGCCAAATGGTGTGATAAGTGATAAGAGTTGGCCGCTACATCTGACCGCTACACCTGGCCGCTGACAGCTTACGGGCATTGTTTGGGATGAAATGGTGACCATTTAATACATGTACTTTATATAGGCAATTTACACTGGGGGATTTTGAAGTGGCAACTTAACACAGATGACCACTTATAAGAGGTGGCTGCAAGGACAGGTTAGACTGTACATAGTGTTTGTAAATGGAAAGGGGGTTGTATGGAGAAGATAATTCGTAGAATATTCAGGATAGTTTATAATTCATTATTTTAAACAATAATTATTCGGTATGATACTCCACCCAGTCACAATACAGGGTTTCTCCCAGGAATTTTTGAAGGCATGTTGCTAAAAGTGCAAGGGGGTGGGTACTGGAGGGGTGTCCCCTCCTGTGTTGAAATTTTTTTAAGTTTGACACTCATGAATGGTGCATTTTTAAGTATGTTTTTCTATTGTTTTCAATTATCTTCCATATATCTCAGGAACACAAATCAAAATTCTTGCATTGCAGAGTGAAATTCTCATCAAAACAATACCATTCCCAGAAATTTGTGTTTAAAATTGCTGAAATACTTTTGATTACAAAATATCTATACTGCAGCCAAAATAAGGACAAGTTATGATACATTTTCCTTCAAATTTCAATATCTTTAATTAAAGAATATTTTGCATGATTGAAACATGTTTAAACATCTAAGATAACATAAATCTTACAGTTTATGTACAAGAAATTAATTTTGCCAAATAATTAATCCTTCGTGTGCTATTTTGTCATCATTTAATCTGGAGATGCAAGTTTCCTATCCTTCTATACAAGTCCTTGATGACTAGTCATAAAATTTAAAAGTTAAATGTTTGATTCAAATATATGTTTCTATCCTATATTAGAATATTATTGCCGTAAAAATATAGTAAAGGAGTGTTTATTAATGGACAACTTGTCATATTTCAAAGTTAATACAATTGAGAAGTTTGCATTTATAATGTTTGATTCTGTAATTTTTATTAGGTGTAAGTGTATTTCCAAATAAATATAAATTTTATAAAAGGAAAGATTGATAGTTAAGTCTTAAGCATCCCGATGCACCGATTTTTTAGGATCCGCCTTTTAAAGGCACCGACATTTAGACCGGTCTCTCAAATGTGTTAACATCCGGTAGGCAACATCCAGGTGTTTTTCCGTATTTGTTCTTAAATTTATATACAAAATAAACCGTTTTAAGTTCTGATTTTATTCTAGCTTTGTTGAAATAAGATGCTGAGAAAACCCTTTACAATTTCATTGTTTTGATTACTTTAATAAAGCTCTTACTATACACTGCGATCTATTTCTAGTTGTCTTGATCTGAAAAAATGGTCATGACACACTTTTTTAAGTGTTTCATTTCGGTTGATTACATAATACTACACAGACTTAACGTGATGGGAGGTTAATGAATCAATTGAAAGGTTATGCCGACACCTTGGTCAATAATCGATTTTAAATCTTGTGAAATACAATCTTTGGATCAAGAAATTTCACAGGACAACACATTCTATATTGAGGCGGAGTAACCTTCAAATGCCTCGTTCTGATTCGCTTACTGTACTCACCCCAGTTCACAGTTGCGAGGGATAGACAAGTCTGTGAAATAGGTCAATTGATCACGGGGTCACTTGTTTACTTACTGATGAGCTTGTGTAATGGGATTATTTAATGGTAGTTGCACTGGGTGGTAAGGCTTGTCAGGCCAATTAAGGAATGTAGCTAATCAACCAAATCTTTTGAAGGGATGTCGCATGCGACATGCGTTATGACTCTGGGGGAAACCCTGCATTATACTGACACTGGGTCGACCAAAACTAGAAATATTCTCTAAATGCTGAGTGCCAAGCAAGCGTATCATTGAAGTCCCTCCCCAAAAGAGGAGATAATTCTGTTGTTATTCAAAATATAGTTTTGGTTCTTTATTCTGCGCTTCCACACTTTGCTCACTACCCATGTTCCAAGTCGTTGGATTCCCTGACAAAAAAGTCATCCATCTGGATGAAACCTTCTCTCTGAATCCCATATCCATGTAAGATCTTATAATCTCATCCAGTTCTAAAATCTACAACAACGGTACAAATTCATGCAACATTGCCACAGAATGTGCAAAGATATATCAAACCTGTCAAACTAAATAAAGTTAGATAATTTCATGGACATATTGTCTTCTTCAACTAATATAAGGTGTTATAAATAAATAAAAAGGCTACTTTTACATACACTCATCCAAACGAGAATTCCATCCAGGAAACAATATAACCTGATTTGTGATCGCTTGAATCAACCCATCATTAGGTGTGCTGCTACAATTTGGAAACTTTGGAGCAAAATGACTTTTCAGCGCTTCTTGGGAACACACAACAAGGTCCTTTATGGCACTGGAAATAAGAAATGTTATAGTAAATACAGCAGAACACGAATGGCTGGAATACCACTTTTCTGGTCCCATTCAATTCCTTTTTCCATGTATATACATGTATGGCATGATGTTGAATAATACTTGGCAACTTTTTTGTCCAGTCCCGTCGGGTTCGAGCCATCAAAGTTCGACTGTATGTTCAAAATCAAAATTCATAAAGAAAAGCTCTACGAATGTTTCTGTATTGCTCTACTGAACAGAGTGAATGTTACGAGATGAATGGCATGTTATGGGCAGGGCTTCTAAGATTCCACAATGCAAATCAGTCTAAGGTTTGTATTGCCGTAAGAATCACTGCCGTAAGAATCACACTTATTTCCTTTTTAAACCACTGTACATTGTGACCGTGCATATATATATAAACCAATAACCCACCTACTGTGAAATTTTATCAGTTCATTTATTTTTCATGCTATCTGTGTTTAATTTGACTAAACTTTTCTTATCTGTACATTATTGTTACCATCATCATGTATTCTCATTTGAATGAACCAGTTTCAATCAATTTCACACAAAATATAGATTCAGGATGTAAACCAGAAGTATCATGTATACAGGATATTGCCTCAGTTCATCTCGAGTCGATGCCACAATTAATGCTTTGAACATTGTCAGAAGCACTTTTTATGGAATATGACATTTAAACAAACTAGCCAATAGCAGTATCATTCTCTCTAAACTATATATAAATATATGTAAATTTGCGTAATGCCACTTTCAACTCTAGCTCCTATTATATTGTTATCAATTCATAAAAAAAACTTTTGCATCTGATGGAAGATATTTAAAATGGAATATAATACTTGTTGACCGAATCCTATTTTAAGAAAACACAAACAAACTGTGCAATTTCATTGCATGTATTGAATGAAACAACACGTTTGCCGTTGTCTCTTTGATGGAAGTGACGTCACCGTACGTCGGCTAACATCAAAGGGATTATAGTGTAAGTGTGAAACATACATGATTTCAAATCCTTGAAAGTGACATGTTTATGTCGTTTCTTTTTGAAAATTGAAGCATGTTGTTGGATTGCGAAATTAGTTATATAGACGAAATATATCAAATTAATGGATAAACCAAAGAAAGAGATATAAACTGTATGGAAACTTTATATTAAATATTTAGTTCCAGTTACATTGATGATGCACAGATCTGTACTACTCTGTGGACAAATCTGTTTCCAAACATTATGACTAACACAAACAATTCCAGTTCGACATCAAAATAAAATCTGTCCAGGTTTGATCACTTTCCTTAATTAATGTCATTAATATTATAAAAAAAGTCATTGTTAAAGAACTTAAAAAAACAAGACAATTTTTGGTCCGAAAGTCCCAGTTTGACCACTTGAAAAAAAAACACGACATGTGCAAACAAGTTAACACATTACAGCTAGCGGTATATCAAAGAAATTACAGAAGCAAACTGTTTTTAAGAACCGATAGGGGTCGCTGATCACACATCGAAGGCATGTTATGTAGCGACTCTTCCGAAAAAAAACCTACTATCGGTAATGGCTTGGTCAAAATTGAACTCCTTTCGCACAGCAAGTGACAAAACAATCGAAAGTTATTGTCACAAGGCATATTTCACAGCTTAGTTAAGCATGATAAGGGTAATTTATATGTCCGATAGAAAATATCTTGACCTTTTTTTTTTATTAAATTTTGAAAAGAAAACCGGTTTCGAACAGTAGAAATCGGTCCAAAAACCGAAAAAGAGGTGATTTTAGAAGCCCTGGTTATGGACTATAATAACCACATTGGTTTGAGGTTCGTATAGAAAATTTTGTCCCGAGAAAATAACGGTTTTAGTGCGAACGAGGCTTTACTTAATTCCCATAAAAACAATTATCCCTCAGGACAAAATTTTCTATTCGAACTAAAAATGCCATAAAGAATTCATTTTCCTGCATACCAAACACAATGAACAGATCTCTAATTATTTTAATTTAATTCATCATTTTATTTAGACTGTGTTTTTCAATGAATCACAATGGCGGGAACAAACTTGGTAGAGGTTCATCCATGGTAAATGTCAATTAAATTGAAATCAAAACGAAATCGAGTGACTTATTTCATATGTCACACAATATGTTGCCAATTTAAGCGGAAATCTATTTTAGTTTAACCTTAAGGCAAGTATTCCAAGTAGGAAAGTTATAATCAACATTTCATTTTGGCATGTTTAAATAGATGTCTTTTTGGCAATACAGGATCAGTGAGTATATATAAAAAAGTTTTTAGCCAATTTTAAAATTTTGAAAAATCCTTATATATTCCCTTTAAGATCTCAAATTATAACATATATTGTATATTTTATCTCCAGCATAACTTCTTAGGGGTTTCACAGAGATGATGTAGCTCATTACCTATGCAGAATCAGAACAAGGTTCAACCTTTGCAAAGAATATACACAGTCTCAGTAGCATTTATTAATTTATGTATTTACTGATATTTAAACGTTTTTGTGCGAATTATTTTTTATCAATACTTAACACTTTATTGAATTGTGGAATAATACGTGAGGAAATTGTTAAAATCGGGAGAATAACGGGTAATATTAAGTACGAAGTTTTCTGATCTTGGAAATGCGGTGCGTTTGTTCTCGGTGGCATCACCGGTTAAAACTTGTTTTCCGTCTGAATGACAAAAGTTTCAAAGTTCTGTAAGAACATGTAGATTAAAGAAAAAAGCAATCATGATTTGATACTAGCTGAATGCAACATTTAATAAGAAAAAGTACGGCCGTTTTGTAAATTTCAAAACTTAAAAAAGTTCTAGTAAATTTCAAAACTTAAAAATGTTCTTGAAGTTTCTTTGTCTCTTTGTTTTCCAGAACGCCGTTAACAAAGTAACACGTCTGAATGACAATTTGTAACTTTCGAGATAAACATTTTGTCTGAATGACAATTGAAATGTTGACTTATGATTTAGCTGAATGCATAAGAACTCTGATTATTTATGACCTAATTTCATATTTGTAGTTACAACGATTGTTGTAAGAAAACCTGAGCACCAAAATGTCAACACACAATATGTTGCCATTTTAAGCAGGAAATCTATTTTAGTCTAACCTTATGGCACGTATTCCAAGTTAGGAAAGGTATAATCAACATTTCATTTTGGCATGTTTAAATAGATGTCTTTTTGGCAATACAGGATCAGTGAGTATATATAAAAAAGGTTTTTAGCCAATTTTAAAATTTTGAAAAATCCTTATATATTCCCTTTTAGATCTCAAATTATATCATATATTGTATATTATGTGTTAAGTCGTAGATGGTTCCAAAGTCGCAGGGAGAGAACATTATCTTACGGTTATGTACACATCTGCAAGACTGCTTAAAATTCAATAAAAAATAAAACTTCTGTTTGAAAAAAATGAATGAAAAATTATTTTGACAATTCACGTCTCACTATATATGTAACCCAGTTGTGTGTCCCTTTTTTAGTGAC
Source organism: Panopea generosa (assembly GCA_029582155.1). Lineage (NCBI taxonomy): Eukaryota > Metazoa > Mollusca > Bivalvia > Adapedonta > Hiatellidae > Panopea > Panopea generosa. The sequence continues at coordinate 50,020,919 of CM055908.1, forward strand.
AGAAACACAATTCTTAGGCTAAAAAAAGAGTCTTATGTGATTTGGTTTCAAAATATTTTCAAAATGGTTCAAAGGGGCCATGATTTCTTACTTCAGATGAATCAAGGAAATAGTGATATAGCTCATACTGCAATATGACATAACTGGTATTAAAAAAAACGTGACTTTTATAGGATTTTAACAGATGGATGCATTTTAGAGCATTTGAGGACTCTTAAAACTGCACCGTCTGTAAATAATCACGTTAGTGAACTCACACAAAATTTCATCAAAATATCTAAAATAAGATGCCAAACAGCTGGACCCGGAGTGTATCTCAATTTTGTTCATTCTGGTCAATTTGATCAGTTCAGGAAATTGTTTAAGATTTCAAGACCATAATCAATCTTGACAAGTTTTTGCTAGTTTTGCATGAAAACCTAAGAGGTTTTAATCAAGGCAGAAATAACATTTTTTTACTTTGACCTGAATTATCTGAACACAACTCACAAGCGTCTTTTTCATATTAGTGAACAATACACAAAGTTTCATCAAATTATCTTAAAACGAAACTTAAGTTATTGGTATGCAGAATTGTGTTATTCTTCTAGTAAGTTAACGTTAATAACATTCTGATTAAGCTTAATAAATAAAGGTGCTACAATGTTATCCGCAGAAGTCTGCATTTTTTTCAGTCAATATAGGCAAATAATTCTGAACAAGTTTAGATAATACTTATTTATTTTCAATCCGGCATCCGGTCGAGCTTGGGATCGAACCTACAACCTCTGGCATGAGTGGCCAACACTATCCATTAGACTACCACCCTGCTAAACAAGTTTGATCAAGATTCAATGAAAACTAAATGATGCAGTTAATATTCAGCATTTTTCCATCAGTCAAGGGCCAGAACTCTGTCCAATGTTCTGGTCCAATATGGCAAACTATTCTGAGCTTTCTTGAACATCAACATTCTTTCCAAGTTTAGTCTGGATTAGTTGAAAGCTAAAAATGCTAGTGTAAACAAGATATATACTCGGGTCCCGTTATAACATGGCGGCCGGGATCCGCGGAATGTAACCGCAGGACCGCTTTATAAATATTCCAAGGTGCACTCCACTACTTTATCCGGTTGAAGTACCATAAACAAACACATGGCAATATGTGATAAACATGACAGACCATTGTTTGTCAGCGTAAAGCAATTAAAAGCAATGTTGTTTATAACAATAAGAACTTGTTATCATGTCAATCTGAAATATCAAGGTGTTATTGATGCACAAATACATGGTCACAATTTGGAAAAACGTAATAAGCGCGCAAACATTTAGCGATTTAGTTAAGATTTTGATCAATTCATTAATTATTTAATCGCGGGTTTTTAATAAATCTGGTTGAAAATATCCATTTTTTAATTTAAGAGCCATGTGAAAACCTCGTTATTATGAGTTTCGCATTATATCAGGACCCTGTGTGTAGTCGGTTAAAGAACTTGTCTGAGCCTCATAAGCATAAACTTTCTGACCAAGTTTGAGAAAAATGGTAAGAAAAAACTATTGAAATTGAAAAATGTTATATTCTATAAAGCTTTATTCTGAATTATAAGTCACAGATGTTGGTTTCATTCATTGCTTAATAATTGAATTGTATGGAACGAACAAGCAGCACAATGTAGTGAATTTTGTTTTATTTCAGTTTGGTAAGAAGTAAGACGGGAGGCGTCTCTATTTACAAGTGATATGTGGTTTATGAGCACAGTTACACAGTAAAACTAACCTGCATCTATTACTGCCTGGTGTCACAGCTTTCAATTCTTCGTTGCAGTCGTACCGAGCAGCAATCATAAAGGCAGTGTTGTCAGCACAGGGATTTTCATCATTTACAGTTGCAGCAGCGAAGTTATAAACGTTACCTGAAAGTAAGCAATGAAATTGATATCATTAATATGATGGTGATAGTTTTCACATGGTTAATAGTCTCAGAAAAAAAAATGTGCTTGAACTGAATATAAAACAAGTGCTCTATTAAACATGTTACATAATATGGCAGTGATATGGTGTCATCCAGAAAATTTAATAATTTCACTTTTAATGCTCAGGCATGATGTTAACTAGTCACGCACAGACAAGGTGGCTGCGTTCTGCATGTCATCTTGATGTGAACATTAGTGCCTAGTTAGACTGGGGCCCATGGTCTAGTGATAGAGCGTCAGACCCAAGATAAGAGGGTTATTAGTTTGATCCCTTGCCACGGCTATGTTTGGTGTCCTTGATAAAGACACTTTATTTGCATATGCTTAGTACTGGTTCTACTCAGGAAGACTTCAATCGTGATTTGTCTAATTTTTTATTACACTTTTCGCAATCGAAATAAAATGAATAAGTTTAAACTAAGCATTATGGACATAACAATGGGATGGACATATGGATGGACAGACACAATTAAACTCCATGTATGAAAACATTAACAGCTTGAATGAATAAAACAGAAAGAACCAAGGCCTTAATACCCTGTGGGTCTTAAGATATACGTGATCTACATTGGTCCTATTCTTGCCATTGCTCTTTTAGCATCTTGGAACCATACAGGTGCCGATACAACAAACAGGACAAAACTAATGAAATGGATTCCTACAAATCTGAAAGACAAGATTAATCTACAGATGGAGAGAAAGACTGACAGACAACTGGATAAAATGAAAAAAAGGGACTCATCCAAAACTTGATGTGCAAAGTTCAGATGCAATCTCACACAAGATCTTGTGATAAAGAACCTTGAGTTCTAAATAAAAACTTAGGAAATATCACGGAAGGTGATGAATACCCCCAGATGGTGCCCTGACACAGTTATTGCACCCTTATGCTGCCCACTTTGACACAGTGAACAAATTAGAGTAACCAATCACTTTTTGTGAAGTGTCACTGAATTCCAGCTAATGGTTCTCGAGAAACAGCAACAACAAAGAAAATGTCTGAAAAATTCAAAGGACCATAACTAATTGAAAAAATATTCTGGCACAGCATGCCGACGATATACACAACTAGGCTTGGTACCAATCAATTCTGTGAAGTGTCACTGAATGCCAGGCAATGGTTACTGAAAAATAGCAATCACAAAAATTGTTTCTCCCCCGTCCCAAATAAAATGAACCAATGCATGTTCAACTAGTCATACATTATGTGTGACCTCTCGATGGAGCTAAACATACATTTAATTGGTGCTTATGCATCAACCTGTTTTCTAATGCATAGACTCTGGAATTTGTTTTTGTTAGAACCATCTTATATTGAAATGTGTCCAGTAGCAAGTCCGGAGTACTGCCATGAAGTCTTTCTTCTCCCAAACAGCATTCAAGCACTCAATTTCTCCTGCTCAAAATGACTTTGTTGCAAATAGAAGTTTCTGCCATCTCTTTTATACTACCTGCCATGGCCAGCAGTATTTCTGCTTGGAGTCATTGAGGGCAAAGTTTATGTTTGTTAAAAACTACACAACATTCAGAAATATTCCTCTATTTGTTCAAAATATTTATGTCAAGTTATAGTTTAATCCCTAAATATCCAACAATTAAATAGTAACAAAGTAGTAAGAAATAAAAAACAATAGTAGAAAAAATAATCTATGTCACTATGTTTCCAGAAATAGGCTATACTCACGATTAACACATTTCAAGTTCTTAACCATTTTAATGTGAAGTTTGTTGGATACCACTGTCTCAAAAAATGTTCTCATCGTGTTCCATTTGCATGTAATCTTGTTAATTGTATAATGCAATGAAATGCAATTTAGCAGCACATTATAGTGGCTGAAATAAAATACAAAAATAAGTTTAAAATGATCTGCCAGATACTAAATACACCCAAATTTAACAGATAAATGGGCAACTACTACATGCAGCCCTGTTTTGTCCATCTGACAAAGTAAGCTGGAGCACAAGATTAGTGTGGGCAGTGCTTGGCCTAGTTGTAGAGCATCAGACTCAGGGTTAAAGGGTCATGGGTTCAATAATGTGTCCCTTTCTGGCTGCATGTGCCCAATACCAGAAATAAATGAATTTCCTGTTTTCTGTAGTAGTTCTATTCCTCATCCTGTTATTTTTCACCTGATAATGTTGATAGTATCAGAAACTAGCATGGAATTCTATTTATCATTTCAATATTTCTTTTTTAACTTTTTATTCCTTTTAAGTGAAGTTAAAAGTAGTTTAAGGTCAAGGTCAAGATGTATAATTATACATAATGACACCATGTGCCTGATAAACTTCCATTGACATGATAAATCTATATGGTTATCAGGTAGGCAGTTTATCAACAGAAATGAATGCATTGACATGATAAGAATCAAAGTCCCTTTCAATTCACATCAACTTTGATGAAAATTGCCGGGCCTGATTAGCTTAGTAGGTAAGACATCTGACTATCAATCCAGGATTCGTGAGTTCGAATCCCTATCCAGCAACAGTCTCCGTGATGATTGATATAAACGACATTGTGTCTCATTATCATTCGTCTCTCACCGCTGATTTAAGTGGGAAACTGGTTTACCTTTCAGGATCCCAGGAAACAGTGGTTAATAGGTGATTGTCTGATAGCTCTCGATGGTATTAAAATGACACTAAATAATCAATCAATTAATCACGCATGGTAGTGAATAATCAAAAGATCATTAACCTGCACGTTTCCTTGCACTACAATAGCGCCAGTTTGGAGTCATTTTTGGAAAGGTTCAAGTGATTTTTAAGTAGAAGATGTAGCTCAAACCCCTTTTAAGCGGTTATTTTAGTCATCTCTAGATCAGGTGACATTGACGTCATCATAAAGTCACGTGACCGTGAATCATCAACATCACCCGACAGCACGTCATATGTAGGTAGGTGTAACTTAAGTCAATTTACAACACAAAAATGGGGTTCAATCTTATTTACACAAACACTTTTAACATTTTTCCTACACAACTCTATGTAAAATAGTGACCCTGTGACTGTCCCAAAATTAACCTCAGAGACTTACCTTCAATAACTATTTAATGGGACATTCATGCAATGCTACATGTAAAATATCTAAAGTCTATGGATTGAATTTTTAAAGAAAATATTTTTTAAAGTTTCTCTTAAAATGTGCTTATAAGCGGGCATTGTAGACAAATCATACTGGTTCAAAAATACATCTTGAGATTTTGTGGTTATATAACTTGTGCAAGTTTTAAGATTCTTTGAAAAGTGGGGGGAGCTATCGCATCTACAAGAAAAAGATTAAAAGACAGACGCCTGACAACTTGCAATTTACCATGACATAAGCTCCACTGGCCATTAACAAGTGGAGCTAAAAATTGTATATGATAAAAATTAACTGTAATATTTCAAATATCCTCAAGTGTCTTCAGTACTTTCGTACGTTGAGACGTTGATTGGTGATATTTAAAATAACTGTCTTTCTCTTGTGGCATTGTTAATTGACTTAAGTCATGTCTACGATAAATCTGTCACCTGATTTAGGATGACTAACATGATTGTTTGTTAGCGGTTTGAGTTGTCATACACTTAACAAGAGCACCTCAAGCATTTGCAGGCAGTCTTTTTAAAATCCACCTAGTAGGTCAAAGTAAGTCTTGTAAAAACTTTTTGTAACTGATGGTGAGAAGTTTGCAGAATCAATACTTATTACTTAAAATAAAATAGATTTTTAAAAAAATCAAGCCTGAGATAAACAAAAGATTTTAATCTACGGTTTTAAAGCCCAATTTATGGAAACTTATGGTAGGTAAAATAGCTATATAAATTGTTTCTAAAACATGATATGAATGTCTTTATAAAGATTAGTCACTATAACCTAAGTAGATTTTGAGAAACAGACAGCTGAGCTGAGCATAAAACTTTAACCAGATAATGCAAATATTAACAAAGTCCATTAAGTGGGTCAAGGTCAGTTATGTAAAAAAAAAAAGTGTTTTTAACATGACAGCGATCAGTTTAAAGAATCAATATACATTACCGAAGAACAAATTAATACATATCTAAATAAAAAATTTAACGAGCTGTAGGAGGGACAGCGCGCTCAACTGTTCAAATATTTGTCACAAAATGCAAATTTGATTGAGACTGAGGACAAATCCAAGCAAATAAAGTTATCTAACTTACAAAATCAACAAAATTGAGTAGGTCTTATAACTTCAATACATTGTATGAAGTTTCAATCCAACACATGCAGTGACTGCTGAGTTATAAAATTTCTAAGTCAAACAAAGGCCTTAATTTTCAAAATAATCTGGCAAAAGTTATCCCACTTGATTAACTTCATTGGTTTCATGACGACAAAGCCATATATAAAGCTTCAATCAAATACATTGAGTGGTTGGTGTGATATGGTACTTGCACGCAAAACTTTAACTTAGCAAGAAATGTCACTGGTAAGTGTCGCATGTCCCCCAAGTGGTCGTTGAAAAATAACAATATAATTATGTTATAATAGGTAGCGATGTATCCATGAATATAAAGAGTAATGGACTGATATTTCAGACTAGACATGCAATTTCATGTTTTTTACATTAAAGCGTGACCTTGACTTTTGTGTAACCTTGACCTTGACATCTGATGTAATGGTCTTGGTATTTCAACAGTTAAATGCTGCTGAAACATCATCATGACATGCTGATCACTTGTGTCAAGCTATTTTAAAATCCCTAAATGTAAGACAAAGTTACAGATCAATGGCTGATAAATTGAGCCAAGTGTTTTTGAAATCCATCCATGTATGATAAAATTAAAGGACAGACTAGATTCAAAGTGTTGTCATACATACTAAAAGTGTGACCTTGACCTTTAAGGTATGGGTCTAGGTCTTACTTATGACACGTCGTCATGTCATCTTGATAAAATGAGCCAAGTTAAAGGCAAAGTCACAGACCAGACACACAATATCAAACAAATTGAAAGTGTGAGCTTGATCTTTGAGGAAAGGTTCTTGGGCTTACATGCGACACTTATTATGTCATGTTGATCAACTGAGCCAAGTGTTTTTAAAATTTATCCAAAGATGACACACCGGACAAGAAATGTCAAAATGACTGAAAGTGTTGTCAAACAAAGTTAAATTTGAAGTGGGAGTTTGGGTATTAAGTGCAATATGTCATCATGTTATGTTGATCATTTATAAAAATCCATCTATACATGACAAAGTTGCAGGCCTAACATGAAATCTCACACAGACTCAAAGTGTTGTCAAACTCAAACTGTGACCTTAACCTTTGAGGTACGGGTGTGGGTCTTACTTGCAACACATCGTCATGTTATGTTGATCAATTGTAGCAAGTATCATTAAAATCCATCTATGCATGACAAAGTTACAGGCCGGACAAAAAATCTCACAGACTCAAAGTGTTGTTAAACAAACTCAAATTGTGACCTTGACCTTTGAGGTACAGGTGTGGGTATAACTCACGACACGTCGTCATGTTATGTTGATCATTTGTAGCAAGTATCATTAAAATCCATCTATGTATGACAAACTCTCAGGCCGGTCACGAAATCTCATACAGACTCAAAGTATTCAAAAAAACTCAAATTGTGACCCTGACCTTTGAGGTTTGGGTGTGGGTATTACTCGTGACACGTCGTCATGTTATGTAGATCATTTGTACCAAGTATGAACAAAATTCATCTATGCAGGACAAAGATACAGGCCAGAAAGGAAATACCGGACGGAACGACAGAATGACGGACGTATGGACGGATGTTGCGATTACTATATGCCAAACAAGGGCAATAATTTGTATTATATTCATGCAAGAGTTATCTAACTTAGTCATTGTATTAGTGTTGGTGACTTGGAAGACTTCAGTAAAGTTTCAATCAAATTCATTGAGTGGTTGGTGAGATATGGTCTTGATGGTACTTGGATGCAAAAACTTAAACCAGAATTTCTAAGTCAAACAAAAGGCAATAACTTGCATTATATTCATGCAAGAGTTATCTAACTTAGTTATTGTATCAGGCTTCATTGATGACTGGGAAGTCTTGTGTAAAGTTTCAAGTCAATACATGCAATGGTTACTGAAATTGAGACTTGCACGCAGAACTTTAACCAGAATTTCTAAATCAAACAATGGCAATTATTTACATTATATTCATGCAAGAGTTATCTTACTTAGTTATTGTAGTAAGGTTGATGACTGAGAAGGCCTGTGTAAAGTTTCATTCAAATACACAGAGTGGCTGGTGAGATATGAACATTATAGTACTTGCACGCAAAACTTTAAGGTATTAGATCTGTAATGGTCCCATGGAAATCAAGTAACACCGTGATCAATTGTAACTTTCCGTAATGAATTTCCCCCGGCCGAAAAATCATTCGTGGTTGCTAAATTTAGTAAAATTGTCGCATGACAAGGTGTTTTCTCATGTGCCATGGCGTCACATTGGATTTTCCATCATGGCTGAAGAAGCTAAAACAAGTCATGATCAGAGAGATTGCTGTTCAAAATTAAAATGAAAGCAGATCAGAATAACGACTATGATAACTATTATGTTGGTAAAAAATTGATGCAAATCTGCACACCAAAATGGTATTAACATTTTGATATTGATCGAAACAAAACCATTATGCCATTGCACGCGTTATAATTTCTTGTAACGTTGATGTAAACTAAAATTGTAGCTAAAATGACGTTGTGCCCTTGTTGGTAGAGAGGTTTGTGGGTTTGATTATCAATCCAGAGGTTATGGGTTCGATCCCCACCTCCGCTCAATTTTTTTAATTTTTGTTTTGTTTACATAGATAGTTTGCTCAGCACATTTATCTGTAAAAGATATACGTGTGTTACAAACACAAATCATTTTTTAGACACATAAATTCCAAAACCCTTTGGCAAAGATTATGACAAATGTTTTTTTTATTTTCGTGCATTTATTACTTTTAACAATATAGTATAGTTTGATATTCAATATGAAAAGGATTTTGTGAAAGTGTTGGGCTAGAATAATAGAAAATAATTATGTTTTGTAATATTTTTTGAAAAAAAGTAACATTATTTTTGGGTGGGTGGGGTAATATTTTAAATTTATTAAATAATAATAATTAAATAAAATTCAAACTACACTAAAGTTTTAGAGCCCAAGTATGGAAATTTAGATAACTTAGCTATATACATTGTACAACACGATATGAATGTGTTTATGAAGTTTAGTCACTATAACTTAGGTAGTTTGTTCCGAAACCAAGAAAAAGCTGAGCTAAACATAACCGGCAGATGACGAGGACGATTCTAATGACAATGACAACACCAGGGTCATGCATGACAATAGCTCTGCATTCTATTAAAAACAAGAATTCCGCAGAATGATATGTCTCGCCGTGTCCGCTTTGACCGTTAATACACACATGGGAGAAAAAAAAATTAAAACATTATATTCGTGCAAGAGTTATCTAACTTGGTTAATGTAGCAGGTTTAATGACTAAGAAATATTGTAGGAAGTATTGTGTGAAGTTTCAATCAAATACATTAAGTGATTTTTGAGATATGAACTTCATGGTAGTTGTGAACAAAACTTAAACCAGTATTTCTAAGTAAAACATATTTAAAAAAAACAAAAGTTAACCAGTATTTCTAGGTAAAACATACATAAAAAAATATATAAATAAATAGTGTAAGAATAATTTTTCTTTTTAAATAAATAAAAAAAAAAAAGTACCCAGCATGTGCATTATATTATGTAATGCAGGATGTTAGTTGTAACTATGATCCAAGTATGAGTGTCCTAGCACTTGTACTTGTTGAGAAATAGTGTAAAAAACGAAAACTTAATGTTGGAGCTAAATATAAATGTTTGACATTGACAGAAAAGCAAAACCTTAATCTCGTCTCTCTTTCGTTGCGGCGAGACAAAACAAGCTAAAAACCATTTCATAAAATGTCTCCAAACCAGCACTATACAGGTCTTAGCTGGTAGGATATACACATTTAACCTGCATGTTTCTTAGCAGGTAAAAATAAACAATTTACCACAGGTTTCTTAGCTAGTAGAAAATAAACAATTTACCTACAAATTTACCTGCATGTTTCATCTGCATGATGTTAAAGGATTTATAGAATTTACCTGCCTGTTTCTGAACAGATAGGAAACATACAATTTACTTTTATGTTTCTAAGCAGGTAGAAAACATACAATTTACCTGCATGTATTTACATCATTAGACTTTTGAATTTCATTTAGAATAAGGCCACACAATCCATCTTCTGCCATTTTTTTAAGTGTGTCTGCATCCTGGCATGGATCTGTGAATAAAATAATGAGACAAAACATATATTCCACACATGGAATTTAACAGTTAGACAATACATAGGGTTCTAGACACACAGCAGTTACACATCACATGGTGTTCTAGACACAGAACAGTTACACATCACATGGTGTTCTAGACACGCAGCTGTTACATATCACACACGGTGTTCTAGATACACAGCAATTACACATCACATGAGGTTCTAGATACACAGCAATTACACATCACATGGTGCTCTAGACACAGAACAGTTACACATCACATGGGGTTCTAGACACACAGCAATTACACATTACATGGTGTTCTAGACACAGAACAGTTACACATCACATGGTGTTTTAGACACGCAGCTGTTACATATCACACATGGCGTTCTAGATACACAGCAGTTACACATCACATGAAGTTCTAGATACTCAGCAGTTACACATCATATGAGGTTCTAGACACACAGCAGTTACACATCAGATGGGGTTCTAGACACACAGCAGTTACACATCACATAGTGTTCTAAACACACAGCTGTTACATATCACATGGGGTTCTATACACATAGCAGTTACACATCACATAGGGTTCTAGACACACAGCTGTTACATATCACATGGAGTTCTAGATACACAGCAGTTACACATCACATGAGGTTCTAAACACAGAGCAATTACACATCACATGGGGTTCTAGACACACAGCTGTTACATACCACATGGGGTTCTAGATACACAGCAGTTACACATCACATGAGGTTCTAAACACAGAGCAATTACACATCACATGGGGTTCTAGACACACAGCAATTACACATCACATGGGGCTTTAGACACACAGCAGTTATACATCACACGGGGTTCTAGACACAGAGCAGTTACACATCACATGGGTTTCTAGACACACAGCAGGTACACATCACATAAAATTTTATAAATGAGCCAGAACTTTTGCATGGTGTACATTGTATTAACTAACAATGCATTACGAACATATCTATCCAGCTGACTTTAATCATGTAGTCAGCTAGTTAGGAGACATTAAAGGTAACTTTACAATACAAGTAAATATTTTATGTTTTACATCTATTGCAATACAAAGCAACTGTGTGTGTATAATCATACAATTTACCTGCATGTTTCTACAAAGGTAGAAATATACAAGTTACCTGAATGTTTCATAGCTGGTAGGAAATATACAAGTTACCTGCATGTTTCTGAGCAGGTAGGAAATATACAAGTTACCTGCATGTTTCTTGGCAGGTAGGAAATATACAAGTTACCTGTATTTTTCTTGGCTGGTAGGGAATATACAAGTTACGTGCATGTTTCTTTGTTGATTGGAAATATACAAGTTACCTTAATGTTTCTATGCTGATTGGAAATATACAAGTTACCTGCATGTTTCTTGGCGGGTAGGAAATATACAAGTTATCTGCATGTTTCTTGGCAGGTAGGAAATATACAAGCTACGTGCATGTTTCTTTGCTGATTGGAAATATACAAGTTACCTGAATGTTTCTTAGCAGGTAGGAAATATACAAGTTACCTACGTGTTTCTTAGGAGGTAGGAAATATACAAATTACCTGTGTGTTTCTTAGCAGGTAGAAAATATACAAGTTACCTGAAAGTTTCTGAGCTGGTAGGAAGTTACCTGAATGTTTCATAGCAGGTAGGAAATACACAATGTATACAAGTTACCTGAATGTTTCTTGGCAGGTAGGAAATATACAAGCTACCTGCATGTTTCTTGGCTGATTGGAAATATACAAGTTACCTGCATGTTTCTGAGCAGGTAGGAAATATACAAGTTACCTGAATATTTCTTGGCTGATTGGAAATATACAAGTTACCTGTATGTTTCTGAGCAGGTATGAAATATACAAGTTACTTGCACGTTTCTTACCTGGTAGGAAATATACAAGTTACCTGAATATTTCTTAGCAGGTAGGAAATATACAAGTTACCTGAAAGTTTCTGAGCTGGTAGGAAATATACAAGTTACCTGAATATTTCTTAGCTGGTAGGAAGTTACCTGAATGTTTCATAGCAGGTAGGAAATATACAAGTTACCTGAATGTTTCTTGGCAGGTAGGAAATATACAAGCTACCTGCATGTTTTTTTGGCTGATTAGAAATATACAAGTTACCTGCATGTTTCTGAGCAGGTAGGAAGTATACAAGTTACCTGAATGTTTTTTGGCAGGTAGGAAATATACAAGTTACCTGAATGTTTCTTGGCTGATTGGAAATATACACATTACCTGCATGTTTCTGAGCAGGTAGGAAATATACAAGTTACCTGAATATTTCTTGGCTGATTGGAAATATACAAGTTACCTGTATGTTTCTGAGCAGGTATGAAATATACAAGTTACCTGCATGTTTCTTACTTGGTAGGAAATATACAAGTTACCTGAATGTTTCTTAGCAAGTAGGAAATATATAAGTTACCTGAATGTTTCTTGGCTGATTGAAAATATACAAGTTACCTGCATGTTTCTAAGCAGGTAAGAAATATACAAGTTACCTGCATGTTTCTTGGCTGATTAGAAATATACAAGTTACCTGCATGTTTCTGAGCAGGTAGGAAATATACAAGTTACTTGCACGTTTCTTAGCAGGTAGGAAATATACAAGTTACCTGAATGTTTCTGAGCTGGTAGGAAATATACAAGTTACCTGAATGTTTCTTAGCAGGTATGAACTATACAAGTTACCTGAATGTCTCTTGGCTGATTGGAAATATATACATGTTACCTGAATGTTTCTGAGCAGGTAGGGAATATACAAGTTAACTGCATGTTTCTGAGCAGGTAGGGAATATACAAGTTACCTGAATGTTTCTGAGCAGGTAGGAAATATAAAAGTTACCTGCATGTTTCTTAGCTGGTAAGAAAAATACAAGTTACCTGAATGTTTATTAGCAGGTATAAAATATACAAGTTACCTGAATGTTTCTTGGCTGATTGGAAATATATAAGTTACCTGAATGTTTCTGAGCAGGTAGGGAATATACAAGTTACCTGAATGTTTCTGAGAAGGTAGGAAATATACAAGTTACCTGCATGTTTCTTAGCAGGTGAGAAAAAATACAAGTTACCTCAATGTTTCTTAGCAGGTAGAAAATATTCAAGTTACCTGAATGTTTCTTAGCTGTTAGGAAATATACAAGTTACCTGAATGTTTCTTAGCTGGTAGAAAATATACAAGTTACTTGCATGTTTCTTAGCAGGCAGGAAATATACAAGTTATCTGAATGTTTCTAAGCGGGTAGGAAATATACAAGTTGTCTGCATGTTTCTTGGCTGGTAGGAAATATACAAGTTACCTGAATGTTTCTTGGCTGGTAGGAAATATACAAGTTACCTGCATGTTTCTTAGCAGCTAGGAAATATACAAGTTATCTGAATGTTTCTAAGCAGGTAGGAAATATACAAGTTACCTGCATTTTTCTGAGGAAATATACAAATTACCTGCATGTTTCTGAGCAGTTAGGAAATATACAAGTTACCTGAATGTTTCTCAGCAAGTCAGAATATATGGATTATATGGATTAAAAATAATTTCGAATTTTAAAGGAGCTGGACTGAATGAACACCCAACTTTCACATGTTAATGTCCCCTGTCAAAAAATGGTGACCTCAGAACAGTGGGACTCAAGTCTGAAAGGATTTTCATAAATAATAATTAATAAAGGAACTAAGTTATTCTGTCTAAACAGTGCTGAAAGAATTATACTTTGCCTTACCTTCAATCACGATAACTGGAAGGGGAACAGTTGTGTCAATAGCACCAAAATTAGATGAATTTTTTAAGCTCCTCAGCAACCTGTTCTCTTAAATGTTTAGCAGCAACGTTAACTTTCAGTGCAATCTCTCCTTTAAAGTTTGTATCAACATCCACTTTTTCAAGAAATTGTATCAATTGCCATATCATTTTCAATAACACATTTCTGCTCCCTTGTCTGTCAATAAAATAGAAAAGGCCATGATAATTTTATGAGATATTAGTATGGACCACCAGCATAAAGTGAATAAGGTATATTGGATGATTTCAAAAGTAATATTAGTGTGTCTACAAGAATCACAAATCTAACACAATAGTACAATTTTACAAAATCAAAGTCACCTCCTACTTCACAATACCTTATATACTCATACGAACATAGCAGAAATTGGGCTTGACGCATGTGTCATTTTCTATGAATTATAAGACACGGTTTAGTATAATATGCATCCAGAATTGAAAATCATCAGGAAAAAAAAATCATGATAATAAATTATGCAGGTACTTTTTTATATTTACTTTTAATAAACTTGAATCACAATATAACACACAGGCATTTATTTACAAATATAAATCTAGAATGTTTTGTTGAACCAGATCTATAAGGTCCATCCATCAATTGTTTATTGAACCAGATGCATAAGGTCTGCCCATCAATCATTTTATTGAACCAGATGCATAAGCTCTGCCCATCAATCATTTTACTGAACCAGATGCCCAAGCTTCACCCATCAATAATTGTTTTGTTGAACTAGATACATAAGCTCTGTCCATAAATCATTTGTTCAACCAGATGCATAAGCTCCACCCATCAATAATTTTACTGAACCAGATGTGTAAGGTTTACTCATTAATCATTGTGCTAAACCAAATACATAAGCTCTGCCCATCAATCAATCAGATTATTTAATCTAAAATGTTTTGTTGAACCAGATTTATAAGCTTTGTCCATCATTTTATTGAACCAGATACATAAGTTCCATCGATCAATCATTTTACTGAACCAGATGCATAAGCTCTGCCAAACAACTGTTTTTATAACCAGATGCATAAGCTCTGCCCATCAAACAATCAGATTATTTAATCTTAAATGTTTTGTAAAACCAGATGCAAAAGCTCTGACCACCAAACAATCAGATTTTTTAATCTAAAATGTTTTGCTAAACCAGATGCATAAGCGCTGCTCACCAAATAATCAGATTTTTAAATCTAAAATGTTTTGTTAAACCGGTTGCATAAGCTCTGCCCAACAAACAGTCAGGTTATTTAATATAAAACGTTTTGTTAAACCGGATGCATAAGCTCTGCCCACCCAAAGTTTTGTTAAACCAGATGCATAAGCTCTGCCTATCAATTGTTTTGATGAACCCAATGCATTATCTCTGCCAAACAATCAATTTGTTAAACTAGATGCATAAGCTCCACACATCAATTATTTTGTTAAACCAAAATGCATAAGCTCCATCCATCAATTGTTTTGATGAACCCAATGCATAAGCTCTGCCAAAGAATTATTTGTTAAACCAGATGCATAAGCTCCACCCATCAATTATTTTGTTAAACCAAAATGTATAAGCTCTGCCCATCAATCATTTTGTTAAACCAGATGTATAAGCTCCGTCCATCAGTCATTTTTTTAACCTGGTGAGCCAATCTGAGCTAAATTGTGACCACAAGTATAATAAAATATGCAAGCATCTCATTTAAGATCAATTCTGTACTGTATTTATTAAGGCTGATCTGGGCAGCAATATGGAACTTATCAGCCCTGGTGACTGTACTGTATTTATTGAGGCTGATCTGGTCGGCAAAACAGAATTTATCAGCCCTGGTGACTGTACTGTATTTATTGAGGCTGATCTGAGCTGCAATAAGGAACTTATCAGCCCTGGTGTCTGTATTGTATTTATTGAGGCTGATCTGGGCCACAATACAGAACTTGTCAGCCATGGTGTCTGTATTATATTTATTGAGACTGATCTGGGTCACAATACAAACTTATCAGCCTTGGTGTCTGTATTGTATTTATTGAGGCTGATCTGGGTCACAATACGAACTTATCAGCCTTGGTGTCTGTATTGTATTAATTGAGGCTGATCTGGGCCACAATATGGAATTTATCAGCCCTGGTGTGTGTACTGTATTTAATGAGGCTGATCAGGGCCACAATACAGAACTTATCAGGCTGGTGTCTGTACTGTATTTATTGAGGCTGATTTGGGGCCAGAATACATCTTCTCAGCCTTGGTGTCTGTACTGTATTTATTGAGGCTGATCTGGGCCCCAATATGAAAACTTATCAGCCTTGGAGTCTGGAGTCTGTACTGAATTTAATGGGGCTGATCTGGGCAGTAATACAGAACTCATTAGCCTTGGTGTCTGTACTGTATTTAACAAGGCTGATCTGGGCCATAATACAGAACTTATTAGCCTTTGTGTCTGTACTGTATTTACTGAGGCTGATCTGGGCCACAATATGGAACTTATCAGCCGTGGTGTCTGTACTGTATTGATTGAGGCTGATCTGGGCCACAGTATGGAACTTATCGACCTTGGTGTCTCTACTGTATTTAATGATTTTGATTTTGGCCGCAACAACAGAACTTATCAGCCTTGTATCTGTACATGTATTCAATAAGGCTGATCTGGCCTAAATACGGAACTTATCAGCCTTTGTTCTACACTGTTTTTATTGAGGCTGATCTGGGGCCACAATACAGATTTTATCGGCCTTGGTGTCTGTACTGTATTTAATGAGGCTGATCTGGGAGGCAATATGGAACTTATCAGCTCTGGTGACTGTACTGTATTAATTGAGGCTGATCTGGGCGGCAATATTGAACTTATCAGCCCAAGTGACTGTTTTGTATTTATTGAGGCTGATCTGGGTGGCAATATGGAACTTATCAGCCCTGGTGACTGTACTGTAGAGAATGAGGCTGATCTGGGTGGCAATATGGACATTATCAGCCTTGGTGTCTTTACTGTATTGAATGAGGCTGATCTGGGTGGCAATATGGAACTTATCAGCCTTGGTGACTGTACTGTATTGAATGAGGCTGATCTGGGTGGCAATATGGAACTTATCAGCCTTGGTGTCTTTACTGTATTGAATGAGGCTGATCTGGGTGGGCAATATGGAACTTATCACCCTGGTGACTGTACTGTATTTAATGAGGCTGATCTGGGTGTCAATATGAACTTATCAGCCCTGGTGACTGTATTGTATTTATTGAGGCTGATCTGGTGGCAATATGGAACTTATCAGCCCTGGTGAATGTACTGTATTGAATGAGGCTGATCTGGGTGGCAATATGGAACTTATCAGCCCTGGTGACTGTACTGTATTTATTGAGGCTGATCTGGGCGGCAATATGGAACTTATCAGCCCTGGTGACTGTACTGTATTGAATGAGGCTGATGCTGGGTGGCAATATGGACATTATCAGCCTTGGTGTCTTTACTGTAATTGAATGAGGCTGATCTTGGTGGCAATATGGAACTTATCAGCCCTGGTGACTGTACTGTAGCGAATGAGGCTGATCTGGGTGGCAATATGGAACTTATCAGCCTTGGTGTCTTTACTGTATTTAATGAGGCTGATCTGGGTGGCAATATGGAACTTATCAGCCTTGGTGTCTTTACTGTATTTAATGAGGCTGATCTGGGTGGCAATATGGAACTTATCAGCCCTGGTGACTGTACTGTAGTTAATGAGGCTGATCTGGGTGGCAATATGGAACTTATCAGCCTTGGTGATTTTACTGTATTTAATGAGGCTGATCTGGGTGGCAATATGGAACTTATCAACTATCAGCCCTGGTGACTGTATTGTATTTAATGAGGCTGATCTGGGTGGCAATATGGAATTTATCAGCCCTGGTGACTGTACTGTATTTATTGAGGCTGATCTGGGCCAGAATACATCTTCTCAGCCTTGGTGTCTGTACTGTATTTATTGAGGCTGATCTGGGCCCCAATATGGAACTTATCAGCTTTGGAGTCTGGAGTCTGTATTGAATTTAATTGGGCTGATCTAGGCAGCAATACAGAACTTATTAGCCTTGGTGTCTGTACTGTAATTAACGTGGCTGATCTGGGTCATAATACGGAACTTATCAACCCTGGTGTCAGTACTGTATTTATTGAGGCTGATCTGGGCCACAATACAGAACTTATCAGCCTTGGTGTCTGTACTGTATTGATTGAGGCTGATCTGGGCCACAATATGGAACTTATCGGCCTTGGTGTCTCTACTGTATTTAATGATTTTGATTTTGGCCGCAACACAGAACTTATCAGCCTTGGTATCTGTACTGTATTCAATGAGGCTGATCTGGGCCTAAATACGGAACTTATCAGCCTTTGTTTCTACACTGTTTTTATTGAGGCTGATCTGGGCCACAATACAGATCTTATTGCCGTGGTGTCTGTACTGTATTTAATGAGGCTGATCTGGGAGGCAATATGGAACTTATCAGCCCTGGTGACTGTACTGTATTAATTGAGGCTGATCTGGGTGGCAATATTGAACTTATCAGCCCAGGTGACTGTATTGTATTTATTGAGGCTAATCTGGGTGGCAATATGGAACTTATCAGCCCTGGTGATTGTACTGTATTTATTGAGGCTGAATTTGGGTGGCGATATGGAACTTATCAGCCCTGGTGACTGTACTGTATTGAATGAGGCTGATCTGGGTGGCAATATGGACATTATCAGCCCTGGTGACTGTACTGTATTGAATGAGGCTGATCTGGGTGGCAATATGGAACTTATCAGCCCTGGTGACTGTACTGTATTTAATGAGGCTGATCTGGGTGGCAATATGGAACTTATCAGCCTTGGTGTCTTTACTGTATTTAATGAGGCTGATCTGGGTGGCAATATGGAACTAATCAGCCCTGGTGACTGTACTGTATTAATTGAGGCTGATCTGGGTGGCAATATTGAACTTATCAGCCTTGGTGTCTTTACTGTATTGTATTTATTGAGGCTAATCTGGGTGGCAATATTGAACTTATCAGCCTTGGTGTCTTTACTGTATTGAATGAGGCTGATTTGGGTGGCAATATGGACATTATCAGCCCTGGTGACTGTACTGTATTTAATGAGGCTGATCTGGGTGGCAATATGAAACTTATCAGCCTTGGTGTCTTTACTCTATTTAATGAGGCTGATCTGGGTGGCAATATGGAACTTATCACCCCTTGTGACTGTACTGTATTTAATGAGGCTGAATCTGGGTGGCAATATGGAACTTATCAGCCTTGGTGTCTTTACTGTATTTAATGAGGCTGATCTGGGTGGCAATATGGAACTTATCAGCCCTGGTGACTGTACTGGTAGTTAATGAGGCTGATCTGGGTGGCAATATGGAACTTATCAGCCTTGTGTCTTTACTGTATTTAATGAGGCTGATGTGGGGTGGCAATATGGAACTTATCAACTTATCAGCCCTGGTGACTGTATTGTATTTAATGAGGCTGATCTGGGTGGCAATATGGAACTTATCAGCCCTGGTGACTGTACTGTAGTTAATGAGGCTGATCTGGGTGGCAATATGGAACTTATCAGCCTTGGTGTCTTTACTGTATTTAATGAGGCTGATGTGGGTGGCAATATGGAACTATCAACTTATCAGCCCTGGTGACTGTATTGTATTTAATGAGGCTGATCTGGGTGGCAATATGGAACTTATCAGCCTGGTGACTGTACTGTAGTTAATGAGGCTGATCTGGGTGGCAATATGGAACTTATCAGCCCTGGTGACTGTACTGTATTAATTGAGGCTGATCTGGGTGGCAATATAGAACTTATCAGCCTTGGTTGTCTTTACTGTAGTTAATGAGGCTGATGTGGGTGGCAATATGGAACTTATTAGCCCTGGTGACTGTACTGTCGTTAATGAGGCTGATCTGGTGACAATATGGAACTTATTAGCCCTGGTGACTGTACTGTCGTTAATGAGGCTGATCTGGGTGACAATATGGAACTTATCAGCCTTGGTGTCTTTACTTTATTTAATGAGGCTGATGTGGGTGGCAATATGGAACTTATCAACTTATCAGCCCTGGTGACTGTATTGTATTTAATGAGGCTGATCTGGTGGCAATATGGAACTTATCAGCCCTGGTGACTGTACTGTATTTATTGAGGCTGATCTGGGTGGCAATATGGAACTTATCAACTTATCAGCCTTGGTGACTGTATTGTATTTATTGAGGCTGATCTGGGTGGCAATACGGAACTTATCAGCCTTGGTGTCTGTACTGTATTTATTGAGGCTGATCTGGGTGGCAATACAGAACTTATCAGCCCTGGTGACTGTACTGTATTTATTGAGGCTGATCTGGGTGGCAATACAGAACTTATCAGCCCTGGTGACTGTACTGTATTTATTGAGGCTGATCTGGGTGGCAATACGGAACTTATCAGCCTTGGTGTCTTACTGTATTTATTGAGGCTTGATCTGGGTGCAATACAGAACTTATCAGCCCTGGTGTCTCACTGTATTTATTGAGGCTGATCCGGGCCGCAATACGGAACTTATCAGCCTAGTACAGGTTCTGAAAGTGATTTATATAAACTCTGAGCATTGTTTTCAATCAACCTAAAATAAATTGGTATAATGAGTTATTATTTAATGGTAATGTTTATCTTACGTAAATCCTATAATTTCCACTTGGAGTGTTTGGTTGTCTTTTGTGCTTCATAAATCAACTGAAATAGAAAATATGACTTTGTTACCATGGTAAGAGGAATGCTACATTTCACTTTAATCTTATGTTTTATGAGTGAGCAAACAATGGACATTAAGAAATGGAAGTACAATTATAATAGAAGATTTTATTTCCTCGTCTTAGGTCAATATAATATCATACATCAGATTTTTTCCGCCCAGGTCAACTAATAATATAATACCATAATATCCATTATAATAATGACAAGGTAACAACAGACTTATCTACTTTACTCATTTGATATACAGAGAACGATCAGATAACTAGCTTGTA
The DNA here is from genome assembly GCA_029582155.1 of Panopea generosa. NCBI lineage: Eukaryota > Metazoa > Mollusca > Bivalvia > Adapedonta > Hiatellidae > Panopea > Panopea generosa. The sequence continues at coordinate 50,041,969 of CM055908.1, forward strand.
CAAGAAATTTTTAAGGATGCCTCATAAACCTTGTAAAAGTTTGAACCTCAGTAACGAGGTCAAAATATGCCTAGTGTTATGATGTGCACAAAATTGACAAAATTGAAACTTAAGGTAAAGCACCTGTAGTTTAGCACCAGTAATATTTTTTTTCCAATTTAAAAATTTGATGCTCTGAGGACTACTGGTCTAGTATCTTGCCATGGCACTTGTAGTTTCACATACTAATATTTTTAATGATTCCTTATATAAGCATATAGATGTTACAATTTGAACCCCCGAGGGACCAGCCAAATAAAACCTAAAAGTCATGAATTCAACATATCTGAAAGAGGACCATGGGCCCAATGCTACATAATTGTAAAATATTCAAGGCCCAGCACTTGTAGTTTCATTGAAGAAGATGTTTTTGTACAAGGATAATGATAAAGTGCAACGGAAGGATGGTGGACAGAGGATGGTCAGCAGGCGGACACATGATAGTCAGCAGGTGGATACAGGATAGTCAGCAGGTGGACACAAGTTGGTCAGTAGGTGGACACAGGATGCTCAGTAGGTGGGCACAGGATGGTCAGTAGGTGGACACAGGATGGTTAGCAGGTGGACACATGATAGTCAGCAGGTGGATACAGGATAGTCAGCAGGTGGACACATGATAGTCAGCAGGTGGACACAGGATAGTCAGCAGGTGGATACAGGATAGTCAGCAGGTGGACACAGGATAGTCAGTAGGTGGACACAGGATGCTCAGTAGGTGGACACAGGATGCTCAGTAGGTGGACATAGGATGGTCAGCAGGTGGACACAGGATAGCTAGTAGGTGGACACAGGATGGTCAGTAGGTGAAAACATGATGGTCAGTAGGTGGACACAGGATAGTCCAGTAAGTGGACACAGGATGGTCAGTAGGTGGGGACAGGATGCTCAGTAGGTGGACACAGGATGGTCAACAGGTGGATGCAGGATAATCAGCAGGTAGACACAGGACAGTCAGCAGGTGACACAGGATGCTCAGTAGGTGGGCACAGGATGCTCAGTAGGTGGGCACAGAATGGTCAGTAGGTGGACACAGAATGGTCAGTAGGTGGGCACAGGATGCTCAGTAGGTGGCGCAGTAGTCAGTAGGTGGACACAGAATAGTCAGTTAGTGGACACAGGATGGTCAGTAGGTGGGCACAGGATGGTCAGCAGGTTGAGCAAAGGATGGTCAGTAGGTGGACACATGATGCTCAGTGGGTGGGCACAGGATGGTCAGAAGGTGGGCACAGGATAGCTAGTAGGTGGACACAGGATGGTCAGTAGGAGGACACATGATGGTCAGTAGGTGGACACATGATGCTCAGTAGGTGGACACAGAATGGTCAGTAGGTGGACACAGAATGGTCAGTAGGTGGGCACAGGATGTTCAGTAGGTGGACACAGTAGTCAGTAGGTGGTCACAGAATAGTCAGTAAGTGGACACAGGATGGTCAGTAGGTGGACACATGATGCTCAGTAGGTGGACAAAAGATGCTCAGGTAGGTGGACACAGGATGCTCAGTAGGTGGACACAGGATGTTCAGTAGGTGGGCACAGGATGGTCAGCAGGTGGACACAGGATAGTCAGTAGGTGGGCACAGGATGGTCAGCAGGTGGACACAGGATGGTCAGTAGGTGGACACATGATGCTCAGTAGGTGGGCACAGGATGGTCAGTAGGTGGACACATGATGGTCAGTAGGTGGACACATGATGCTCAGTAGGTGGGCACAGGATGGTCAGTAGGTGGGACACAGGATGGTCAGTAGGTGGACACAGAAATAGTCAGTAAGTGGACACAGGATGGTCAGTAGGTGGGCACATGATGCTCAGTAGGTGGGCACAGGATGGTCAGTAGGTGGACACAGAATAGTCAGTAAGTGGACACAGGATGGTCAGTAGGTGGACACAGGATGCTCAGTAGGTGGGCACAGGATGCTCAGTAGGTGGGCACAGGATGGTCAACAGGTAGCACAGGATGGTCAGTAGGTGGATGCAGGATAGGTCAGCAGGTAGACACAGGACAGTCAGCAGTGGACACATGATGGTCAGTAGGTGGACACAGAATAGTTAGTAAGTGGACACAGGATGGTCAGTAGGTGGACACAGGATGCTCAGTAGGTGGGCACATGATGCTCAGTAGGTGGACACAGGATGGTCAGTAGGTGGACACAGAATAGTCAGTAGGTGGACACAGGATGCTCAGTAGGTGGACACAGGATGGTTAGTAGGTGGAAACCCAGGATGTTCAGTAGGTGGGCACAAGGATAGTTGGTAGGTGGACAGAGGATGGTCAGTAGGTGGACACAGTATGTTCAGTAGGTGGACACAGGTAGTCTGTAGGTGGACATAGGATTGTCAGTAGGTAGACACAAGATATTCAGTAGGTGACACAGGATTGTCAGCAAGGTGAACACAGAATGGTCAGGTGTTGTTTTTTTTAGTTTAATCATATTTTATTGCATTTATAATTGCAGCAATGGGTTTGGCCACAAGTTATCACAACATTAGTTACGACCCTTCCCCTAAAATATTACAAATAATTGAAAAAAACATGACAGTAGGTGGACACAGGATGGTCAGTAGGTGGACACAGTAAAGTCAGTAGGTGGACACAGGATGGTCAGTAGGTGGACACAGTATAGTCAATAGGTGGACATAGGATGGTCAGAAGGTGGACACAGATAGTCAGTAGGTGGACACAGGATGGTCAGTAGGCAGACACAGGATTGTCAGTAGTTGGACACAGATGGTCGAAAGGTGGACACAGGATGGTCAGGTGGACACAGAATATTAAAAAGGTGGACACAGCATGGTCAGAAGGTGGACACAGGATGTTTAGGTGGGACACACGATGCTCAGAAGGTGGCACATTATGCTCAGGTACACAACGATGCTCAGATGGACACATGATGGTCAGACGGTGGAACAAAGGATGTTCAGGTGGGCTCAGAATGACTGATCTAAAAACTAGTTAATCATAACAAGTTTCCTTTTCAGATATATCATTAACCTTTTTTGATTTTTTTTATCAAAGTTAAGCTCAGTTAGTTACTAATAAAACACTATTAAAGCATGCTGTATAATAAATTAATGGCACAAAAAGTACTTTATTGGTGCTGCTTCATTATTTAGCACAAAGCGCAATGGTAGTGCAGTGTCTTGGATGTTCCACATTAAAGGTTGAGGGTTTGATCCAAGGCTTCAAACGATGGCCCCTCAAAAATATAACACTCAGTAATAGTCTTCCAAGAGTACAGCGTCGATTCATATTTACAGCTCTGAGCATACTTTGCATTATAGCTAAAATAATTAGTATGAATTAATACATACCGTATCTTTAAGTAGCTGTGAAGTCGTTTGGTAACTTCAGATCAGGGTCGCTCAACTCTTCATTCCATGGCAGGTTTGATGTGATGTTGATATTCGCCTCTAAGAAAACAAGAGAACCACAATGACTCTAAAATCTCACTTAAGAGTAATTTTTGACAATTCAAAGTCCACAACTTAAAACCTTTATTTCAAATATGGCCTGTTCAAAATATTATCCGAGATCTCATGGTATAAGGTATCTGCTGGTAAGTTCGGTGAAGATTCAATAATAATACAGTGAAAAAATAACTTTTAACAAAATTTTAATTTTTTATGTTTTCACATTGCTCTCTCTCTTCTGTCATAATATTTTTCAAACAGACATTTTAATCTTTCATTTAAAATATAAACATAAGTCAAACCTGTGTAAGGTGGTAATCTCAAAAGAGCAGCCACTTGTCTAAGCCACCACATTTGCTATTTCCCATTTCAATGCTTTCAGAGTAAATTAACCTGTATTAAGTAACAATCCATCTTAAAAGACAACTTTTGCTCCTTCCTTTGACTGGCTGCTTAAGACAGGTTTTACTGCATATTTATGTTACATCTGCATAATCTCAACCAATTATATTCTTTTCTAACATTTGTCAATACATTTGCAATCCATGTCATACTTTAACCGATTGAAAATTAATGAAATTCAAAGTTCTTAATATCTAAAATCTGGAGCCTACACCTAAATTTAGAATCAAAATTTAGAATCAAAATAACATCAATTAACAAGCATAAATGAATTAACTATTTTACGGGGTACCAACACATTGTAGGTCATGTGACTCCGACAGGAAAGGAGATCTCAGGTTCACCCTCCATGTACAAAATAACAGATGAACATGCAGAAAAAAAACAACAATGTATCAACAAATAAATATGCAGTATGAACTTAGACCCGTTATACATGCAGAATGTCAAAGTTGCAACAAATTTTGTTCGAATACTCAATTTGTTGACTCTTATAACATCCATGAGATACGAAGCCCTCCTAGGGGTTTTGGAGATCTGGAGAATGTGGCCAATTATTTTTAGAAATCTGGGGAACATTAACCATTACTTTCAGGAATCCAGGGATCAAATGCCTAGTTTTAGAGATCTAGGGAAAATACTTTTGGGGATCTGGGACACAAGAGATCCAGGAAACAGGGATTCTCTCTTATTAGTACCATCACTCATTTGGCACACTGAAACCACACAGGTTTGAGAACTTAATCACAATAATAAACACGACAAAAAAATGATGAAAATTGACCAAGACATCCATTTAGAAGATTCCTACACCTCTGCACATCCATTTAGAAGATTCCTACACCTCTGCAAAGACAGACAGCGATATGTTTCTTACCCTGCATCACACAGGTTCAATTAACAAGCAGATTACTTCTTTTACTTGTGGAACAACCAATTCTAATGATACATGTTAGCAAGTTTGTTAAGTTTTTAGATTATGAGTCAGTCAGTCCATTTCTCAGAAACAAAAGTTTGCTGAAGCTAGGTCCTGAAATACTTTTTTCCTATATTGTACTCTATTCTGTTAACTCAAATCATATTAATGTTAAACTTTGTGCTCCAACACAGTTCCAGATATGTACAACTCAACAACTGTTTTATGTCCCACATAAGTATCAGTGGTGTAGCTGGCCCTAAAATGATGTACAGGCTAAATAGGTTCAGTTCTAGAGGAATATATGCACTCTAGAAAATTTAGATTTTTATGATGCATTTCATGTGTGCAATATAATGATGCAGCCACAAGAAAATGTGCAAGCCCGGGCATTGTGGCATAACAGCAGCTACAGCGCTGAGTATAACAGACAGTACTACAAATCCATTTTTGGTTTAAGTTAAAATTTAAAGGAATGTAATAAAATATACTGAAAAGCAGACTGCTTGCAAAACTTAACCTGTTTAAATTGCACAAATATATGTCTGTTATACCTAAAAAGTAAGAAATTCTGTGCCTGTTCCATAAGGCACCATACTGTCATGTATTAGAATTAAAACTAGAAATGTGTCTGATGTTGCAAATGCTACTGCTTTTGTTCAGAAACCAATTTTTTTGGCAGAAAATTAAGTTGAAAAGGGGCCATTACTCCTGTTAAATTTTACCAACATTAACAAATATTAAGCTTGACCTATATTTTATAAGTGTTCAGGTATACACTAAATTTTAATTAAATACACACACCCCTTTTGAAGTAGTTTAACTTTATACTGAAGTCATCAGCCAATCAGTGCTTATATCCAGTGCTGTAGGCGGAGCTAGGACTGCTTCTACAGTCTAAGATGATATTTAGGATATATTTTTTCCAAATTTGACCAAGAAGAGCAACATATAGTCAAATATTCTATTAAGAGTAATACAGATTTAATAATATTAACAGACTATTTTAATATGTAATAAAATTAAAGAAATATTAATATACCAATGACTAAATCTTCATCTGGAGCATCTGGTTGAGTGGTTGTTGGAATGGCTGTAGTCGTGGTGACTGAAATTTATATAATCCGCAGAAGGTTTAAGACATTCAATTTACATTACACCATGTGATATAACAACACTTTTAATGACGCATGCTTGTTTTAAACTTATTTATTTACCTCAATTGTGAAACAAGTTCTTACATCTTCGATAAATCGAGGTCTCCCTGAGTAGAACCAGTACTAAGCATATACAGATAGTGCTCAAGGATACGACACATAGCCGTGGCAGAGAATCAAACCCACGACCCTACAATCACAGATCTAATGCTCTACCACTTGGCCACGCGCTACACACATGCTCCATCAACATTTTCAGAAACAAGTCCTTCATCAGTCAAAACTAACGTTAGCATTCAGTTATTTTGAAGCATACTGTAATTGTACTTTATGCTTCAACTTTCTATTTGCTACTTTAAAAAAGATTTCTTAAAAATTTAACACCATTTTCAACACTCATTACAGTTTATAATGGCAAAATGTATTGGAAAGGGAAAGTTAAGGACAAACTTTCATGTTTAAAGTTCTCTGGGCAAGACTGAATGAATGACCTCAGCAGTGTGAAATAAGTGATTTACAGATGGCAACTTCCACTTTTTGTGGCTCTTAATTGGTCTATAAAAGTAAAATAAAGTATTTGTTTATTAAAGTGTCACCCCTACTGGGCCAGCCACAAAGGGCTTATGAGACAGCTTTAGGTTGTACACAGTTACTTCTTAAAAGCTATCCTTCCCAGGCATCAGGCTGTTAGACATTCAGTACCCTCAATTTAATTAGCTTTTGGGTGAGCAACTGGCTATATCTGAAAAAACCTAGTGCTTCCACCAGGATTCAAACCTTTGACCTCCTGCTTCCAAAGCAGAGGCTTTAACCACTAGGTTTACCAAATAAACATTTCTGACTGTTATTTTATCTGTAAATTTCCAATAAACTGTGTTTAGCCGTGATTGGTTTCTATTTTGGCTGTTAATTAGTCTATAAATTCTTAATAAATCTTTTTTGACTGTTAATTGGTCTACAATTTCTCAATAAACCTCTTTCAACCAGTAGCTAACATGTTTAAAATTTCAAACTTGCAAAAAATTTATTACAGTTTGTAATTATGTACATGAGATAAAAATGATTAACTTCGGATATACTACAATGTTAGTTTGAACAAATTTTATATGTGTTTTTAATGTAATTTTGTTGGCTGTTAATAACAAAACACATACTTATATTGCAAGTTTTGCCATCATAAATCTGACCAATGGGACAGTCACAGGTTGTGTTAGCACTACACACAAACACAGTCCCACACTGGTCATCATCCATGGAACAAGAACTGCCAAAATCAAGTTCTGAAAAGAGAAAAACAACTCAAGATTTATTGGTGAAGTGAGACTTCAGAATATTTCTGAGCAGAACCACATTCCTTCCACTGGTGTTAAGGTGGATTAAGACCTCAGAATTAGTTCTGAGTTGAACCACTTTCCTTCCACATGTAACTGCCATAGCCTATGCAAATACACCATAGGTTATGTCCAGATTTATTGGTGGAGTGAGACCTCAGAATTAGTTCTGAGTTGAACAACCTTCTTTCCACATATAACTGTCATAGCCTGTGCAAATACACTACAGTTTATGCCCAGACGTATTGCTGGAATAAGATCCAGCATAGTTCTGAGTAGAACAATCTTCCTTCCACATGTAACAGTCATAGCCTATGCAAATATCCTACACGTTATTCCCAGACATATTGCTGTAGTGAGACCTCAGTAAAGTTCAGAGTAGAACAACCTTCCTTCAACATGTAACAGTCATAGCCTACGCAAATACACTACAGGTTATGCCCAGATTTATTGGTGGAGTGAGACCTCAGTATAGTTCTGAGAAGAACAACCTTCCTTCCACATGTAACAGTCATAGCCTGTGCAAATATCCTACAGGTTATGCCCAGATTTATTGGTGAAGTTAGACCTCAGTATAGTTCTGAGTAGAACAACCTTCCTTCCACATGTAACAGTCATAGCCTATGCAAATATCCTACAGGTTATGCCCAGATTTATTGGTGAAGTTAGACCTCAGTATAGTTCTGAGTAGAACAACCTTCCTTCCTTATGTAACAGTCATAGCCTATGCAAATATCCTACAGGTTATGCCCAGATTTATTGGTTGAGTAAGATCTCAGTATAGTTCTGAGTAGAACAACCTTCCTTCCACATGTAACAGTCATAGCCTATGCAAATATCATACAGGTAGGGTATGCCCAGATTTATTGGTTGAGTGAGACCTCAGTATAGTTCTGATAAGAACAACCTTCCTTCCGCATATAACAGTCATAGCCTATGCAAATAACCTACAGGTTATGCCCAGATTTATTGGTTGAGTGAGACCTCAGTATAGTTCTGAGTAGAACAACCTTCCTTCCACGTGTAACAGTCATAGCCTATGCAAATATCCTACAGTTTATGCCCAGATTTATTGCTGGAGTGAGACCTCAGTATAGTTCTGAGTAGAACAACCTTCTTTCCACATGTAACAGTCATAGCCTATGCAAATATCCTACAGTTTATGCCTAGATTTATTGGTTGAGTGAGACCTCAGTATAGTTCTGAGTAGAACAACCTTCTTTCCACATGTAACAGTCATAGCCTATGCAAATATCCTACAGGTTATGCCCAGATTTATTGGTTGAGTGAGACCTCAGTATAGTTCTGAGTAGAACAACCTTCCTTCCACATGTAACAGTCATAGCCTATGCAAATATCCTACAAGTTATGCCTAGATTTATTGATGAAGTGAGACCTCAGTATAGTTCCGAGTAATACAACTTTCCTTCTGCATGTAACAGTCATAGCCTATGCAAGTATCCTACAAGTTATGCCTAGATTTATTGGTGAAGTTAGACCTCAGTATCTTTCTAAGTAGAACAACCTTCTTTCCACATGTAACCGTCATAGCCTATGCAAATATCCTACAAGTAATGCCCAGATGTATTGGTGAAGTGAGACCTCAGTATCGTTCTGAGTAGAACAACCTTCTTTCCACATGTAACAGTCATAGCCTATGCAAATATCCTACAGGTTATGCCCAGATTTATTGGTGAAGTGAGACCTCAGTATTGTTCTGAGTAGAACAATCTTCTTTCCACATGTAACAGTCATAGGCTATGCAAATATCCTACAGGTTATGCCCAGATTTATTGGTGAAACGAGATCTCAGTATAGTTTAGAGTAGAACAACCTTCTTTCCACATGTAACAGTCATAGCCTATGCAAATATCCTAAGGTTATACCCAGATTTATTGGTTGAGTGAGACCTCAGTATAGTTCTGAGTAGAACAACCTTCTTTCCACATGTTACAGTCATAGCCTATGCAAATATCCTACATGTTATGCCCAGATTTATTGGTTGAGTGAGGCCTCAGAATAATTCTGAGTAGAACCACTTTCCTTTCACCAGTTTTTTTAGACTGAGTGAGACCTAAGAAAAGCTTTATTAGAACAAACTTCCTGCTACAAGTAATTAGAACATTTTTCAGCAAAACTTTTTGGCCCAAGTTCAACTTGAATCCAATAAAATATTCAGGAATGCCCTGATAAATATGCAGCTTTTAACCAAACTATCAGCTACATAATAGTAACTTTTTTTTCAACTAAATTATACAAAGTATGAATATACATACTTGGTACACAGGCGTTTTCACTATTGAGATAATCTGTAACATTACAGGAACAAACACCTCCACATATTGCAGCTGAAGCTGAACATTGTTTAACATCCGTGCAGTTAACACCATTACCACGCTCTGGAAAAAAAATATAATCATATCAGACTTTTTAAACAATTATTTAAAAAATGCGAAATTTTTTCATTAATATGTATTAGAACTAGCGCTGTCACGTTTACATGTGTAAACGGATCCGTGTCGTTTACAACCAAAACATGTTTCTTATTTAATATCTGTGTACACTACCTTGACCCTAAACCCCAGTTGATTTGGTAAATTAGTATATATATATCGTTTGACGATCCTTGTGTTTTACAGCATTATTAATCATTAGGACTGTTGAGTAAGATTCATGGAACCAGAGTTATTTCAAAACTGCAATGTCACGAGCAACATGTCATTCATTTGTTTGGTAAGCTATATAAACATTTACAGTATATACTAGTAATCAGCTGTACAACTTAGATAATGCACATACAAAACACCCAGGTTTAAACAATGTGTAAACAGAGGCATGCACACATTTACAGAAATCTGTAAACGCAACAGCACTGATTGGAAAAGTGTAATTTATCAAGAGGCGGACAATATGAAATGCAAAGCTTATATGAATCAGAAGTGTTAAATATAGTAGTGTTATTTCTGGGAATCCATTAGGATCAAATCCATGACCTCTGGTATCAGTAGCAAACACCATATCCAAGACACTACAGTCCTGTTCACTTTACCTGCCTTTAAAAGCCATTTTCCTTAAAGGGAATTTATCAGGATTTTTTTAAAATTTTAAAATTGGTTATACACATTTGTTTCCAATATATCATGTCTATATAATCTTACTGACCCTATATTGACAAAATCATATCTATTTAAACATGCCAAAATAATATATTACAAAAGGGATTTCCTAACTTGGGCCACTCGACTAGGTTTGACTAAAATAGATTTCCTGCTTGAAATTGCCACATATTTTGTGACGTATTAGATAGGTCACGTGACTTTTTTTGGATTTTGATTTATTTGTATTACAGGTTTACATGTAATAAAAATAAAAGATTGTTTCATTTAGAAGTCTGAATGATGACATGAAGGTCATCAAGCAGTATTTAAATGCTGTCTATTTTAAGAAAGGGATTTTTTAATTAAGTTTACCATTCTAATATAAATATTGATTTTGTTACTTTAGGGTGGATTTGACATACCAAATCATTCGGATTTTATTTATTAATGATAATGAGATGCATTTTTATCTATTTCAAAACTAAATTTATTTTTCAAGACATTTAAACGATTTTTTCCAGATATACTTCCTTTAAAGCAAATCAATGTTTTCTTGCTTTTTTAAATAGTTTAACATTTAAGAACTCTGCAATATAGTAACAAAAAGTACATATTTGCTAAGTGACTATTATCTTACTTGGGTTGCAGTCAGCGCCATCCTCATACATGGTGCTAGGACAGGCACACAGTCCGAGTGAGTCACAGATAGCATTATTTATTGCACATTCCACAGATCCTGTGCATGGACCTCCATTATTAATCTCTGGAAAAAAAAAAATGAGAAAAAAATTTTACCGTTTCTACTCACGTATTAGGCGCGTTTTTTTTCCAACTTTTAAGATCTTCGAGAAGGGATGCGCGATATACATAAGTACACAAGGTTTCATTATTTTTTTTTTATGTAAATTTTTTATTTCCCATAATTTCCCACGTATATTTTAAAAGATTAAGTAAAACAATGATTGCTCTCTGTTATTTAAAGTCTAAATTGCCATACCTGTAGCTTTAATTTATTTCTTTGTTATAAGTTTTAATCCCAAATTATCGGAAAAACATTGCCTAGGGCATCGGTCCTTTGCTTGTAAATGTGTGATAAAACAATCAGGTGACGCATGGCCTGCCTAACCCTTACTAACTATTTATCTAAACACCGATTTTAAGTCGCTGTACTGTTATACGACTGACAATTAAAAAAGTGTTAACGCTATTTTTAGAAAATCATGTTCGTTACATCGATACTTTTCCACAAAGTGAAATAGAACGCTAAGTAAAATGACGCAAGAAACTGCCAGAGTGACGACTTCCCACATTGGCACAAGGTCAAAAATAAATTGTGTCGGCGTTAAAGCCGTATTCAATTGCAAAATAAAAACACCGACTGGTTCACATTTATTTGTTACATACTTTCTCGATTCTGTAATGTTTACTTTAGTGTAAACCAGTCCGGCTTTGAGTGGACGTTTCATGATTATGTGACCGTAACGTGTTTATTTGATGGAATTGACATGACACGCTTACCCGGTTTGTATCTAATTTCAAAGAATGCTAAGCAATTGTGTTTTCGCAAATTGATGAATCTTTTAGTATGGGATATATATCAGTATATAATCTATTGATTTTTTAACAAAAATATGTTAGCGATGACGAAGCGTGACGGTGTGAACGTCAAAAAGACAACTGTTCTTTGGTTGAAAATCAATCTTTTTAAACGACACCCAGTATCTTTTGTTTGTGCGGTTTGTAGTAGTTTATGTTTATAAATTAAAATCAATATAATATGTGGTATTTCGTTATGATTAAAAAAAAAATTGTAAGATTTTTTTATAAAAAAAAACAGAACTGTGTACGAGTGTCACCGGTCATTTCGGAGTATTGAAAGCGGGTGCTGCCATATTAGTTGACATCTTTATTGCACGCCTGGGCAGGTGTTGACAACTCTGAGTACCGGTATGTATTGAGACAGTGATGAGAAGTGTCAAGTATTTTGAGTATGTATAAAATCTTGTGAACAAATTCAATATTTTTTAGCAAGTACCAATCTACTGTTTTTTTTCCGGACCAATCAAATTCTGTTTAACATATCGAGTCAGGTATTCGTTCAAACATGTCGCCACAGCCGAATCTGAATGAGATTTCAAAATTATGATGCGCGATATACACATATATAGGAGAATTGTATATTTTTCTTGGTTCTTGATCTTAAAACATGGATGCGCGATAAACACGGATGCGCGATATACATGAGGATATTTGGTACATTTCTTCTCACTTTCATATATAAAATATGCAGCTATATTGATAAAGAAGAAACATTATAAACAAATATAAGTAGACAAAAAGACGAATCTATCAACAACCCTAATCGGAAGTGGGAAAGGGTTACAACTATAATTCACACACACTATTTCTTGCACATCTGATAAGGATATCTGTATTTTGACCGGGGTTAGATATAGAGGATACCATGTTAGTGTCTGATATTATCAACTTTATCCGGTGAGGTTTAGAAAAAAACAAGGACCCAGTCCTTGTTTTTTTCATTCCGAACCTGATGAAGTTGACAATATAAGACATTTACATGGTATTCTATTAATTATGTCAATATCTCTAGTTTGCTCTTTTTTTCATTTTAGGTTTAGGTTAAAAGTAGAACCGTCCAGGTATACATAATGACGTCATGAAGTAAACATAATGATGTCATGTGCCTGATAAACTTGCAATGACGTGATAAATCTATGTTTATCAGGCAGTCAGTTTATGAACAGGAATGAATGCATTGACATGATAAATTTCTATCTCACCCTAGGGCCAAGATAAAATTCTCGTGCTTTGGTGTTAAGACTCACTCATGATCAGGTCTTCTAAAATTGCCTGTTTTTCGGTTTTTGAACCAATTTCTGAAGTTCAAAACCGGTTTTCGTTTCAAAGTTTAATAAAAAATTGGTCCAGATATTTTAAAGTTTAATAAAAAAATCAGTCCAGATATTTTCTATCGGTCGTATAAAATCTCATAAATTGCTCTTACCATGCCATACTGACCTGTGAAATACGCCTTGCGGCAATATCATTTGACCCAATAATCTATTGTTTTGTCACCTGCTGTGCGAAATGATGTAAATTTGGACTAAACCATTAACTATATTAGGGGGAGTTTATCAGAAGAGTCTATCGCTATGTAGCACGCCTTCGATGTGTGATCAGCGACCCATAGCGTTCTGTCTGTTCATCAAAGATTGTGTTTGCGTCCGTAATTTCTTTGATATACCGCTAGCCAAAGCTGGGACAGCCGGACCGAATATTGTTTGCGTATATTTGATAAAACGTGCAGTGTAACTTGTTCGTTTCATATTTTTTTAAAAATAACTTGAATTATATATACGAGCTGGTTGTACATAGTGGCTAGCTACAGCACAACGCATATCAAAAATAAAAAGTTGAATGAACCGTTACATTGGTTTCCACGGTGATTATTTCACGCAGCTTCCGGTACTGCGGCACTTCCAGTTCGATTATTTTTAATATTTATAACGAAAATTATTCAGTAAAGCGAAACATAATGTCAGTCATTAAAATGTACACATTGTGATAAAGTAAGTTATAAATAATACACAAATAAACTTGCAATAGTTCCCTATTAATTAATAAACGGAGAAATACATGGTGCAGCTGACATGGTGGGTGGGGTATGCATATATGTAAAGGCATATAGTAATTTTTTTTCAAATAAGTGCGATTCTCACGGTAGTAAAAAACCTGGACCGATTTGCATTTTGGAATTTTAGAAGGCCTGCTCATGATGTAATGTATAAAAATATGACATAAATCATATAATCATATCACGTCTTAAAAGTCACTGTTGTAAAAAATATAATGATAAAATAAGTTAATAATCATTTATCAAACTCATGTAAGATTCTTATAGTCTTGCATACCATGTAACTTTCTGAATTCTTAACATATCTACCATTTGCCCTTTTTGGACAATTCCATTATAATTTTAAGGGTAGTTGACATAACTAAATAAGAGGCAAACGATGTAGGCACTGATCCAGACTACACTGCACGTTACTTATATGCTCATATGTTTACACTGGCGTAAAATGGTAATTTTACTGATAATAATCAAGGTACTTAAAGTAATGAATAAACATTCGTAAGCTTTCCTAATTTCATTGATATTATTTTAGTTTGGATTTATTTTATGCAACATTTTTTTTATAAAAATGTCATAATACAATCAATGTCTACAATATATTTTTATGGTTTGATTTGTTTCTGCTTGAGCATAATAAAATACGTGGAAAAAAAACAGAGGCCCAAGAGGGCCTGAGGACACTCTACTGACTCATAGTGGCCATATCACTTTTTGAAATTCCACAATATTTACCCTCTTGGGGGGTCGTCTTAACAACTAATTGATAAATACCGCCACCATACCCATACTGAACAAAACTTATTTGCTATGAAAAGGAAATAATTTAAATTCCCATACCATTCATCTGTAAAAAAAATATAGTCCCCTGTACAGAACCCTTTTACAACCCAGCCCCTTAATTTGTCAATCACCCACTCTTAGCGATTTATGAGCAGAAATGATTCAAATTTTAAAAAGAAGTTTTTTTGTACACATGGATGCAAAATGAAAAAATCAGTTTGCCCTATAATATTCCTATGTAAAAGTCACATTACAGGGCCCCAATATATCCCAGCAGATACCTTGATATGCAGAATCTTCAATCCTTCAATCTTGAATTTCAAATCGAAAAAAAAAAAATCTTCTGTATAGTCTCCTATGCAATAGAAACATTCATGTGAAGTTTCAGTTTAATTGGCCTAGTGGTTTCAGAAAAAGTGCTGCTAACAGACGACAGACGACAGACAACGCGCCATCGCATAAGCACTTCTGGCCTTTGGCCAGTAGAGCAAAAATGAAATTCGAGGAATAAAAAGTACCAGTAGTCTGTTGCGTATGTCACTGCAAAGCTTGATCATGACGACATAAGCAGGGCTATGCCGTAAAGCCTGGCTAAAAATTGGTCCATACAAAGAACAAAATACAACTCCTTCATTTCTAAAAACTGATTGGTAAACATAAGACTATATTCATAATTATATTTATATACTTAATCACTTGCCCAGACAACTAAATACCATTTTGCCTAATTCTTCTCTTGGTATATGTTGATATTTCATAAAGATTTTCTTCGAAGTGACACTTCAAATTTAAATACTGGTATCAATTTTACTTATATATTCACAAATCTGATCAATCTTTAACAATTAAGTGTTTGAGAGAAAATATTTCAAGATTGTTGTGTGTCCTTTTAAAAAATATTATCAAGCTGGAAATTCCACTCGTCTGCTAGCCATGATGAATAAACATTTGGATAGGACGAGTAAGATTTAAGGAATTGACCTGAATATTTCTTTGATTTTAAGCATTCGATTATAAATGTTGGAATTGGAGGAGTAGCTTTTATTAGAAATTTCTAGCCCTGATTATATAATATATTTAAACAAAACTATCCCGGGAATGTATATATACAGTAGTCAATAGGACACTAATTTAGAAACCACAAAATGCAAATCTGTATGACAAGTCTTCATACATGTAACTTACTCGGAATGCAGGCTGCTGCCGTGTCATTCACATAGCTGTCTTCCATACATGTGCAATATCCCTCCAAGCACACAGATCCATTGAGGAGCAATCACCATCCTGGTTACATGCTGTGCCATCTCCTAGTTCTACAATATCAAAATGATTAGTGAGTGTCACCTTCATATTTGTCAAGTTAGGTGAAGCAAATATTATATGTCATTAAGAATTTATAGTCCATTTTATGTAACTACGTCAGCATCTCTGAATGAATTAATGAATTGGACTTTTATGGCATTACAACTGACAAAAAAGGTAAAATGATGAAAATAAAGTTTTGACACATAAAGAGGGACTTTTGAATCCGTATTATGGAAGTTTTGTTTTTTTGTTGTTTTTCAATGGGGTTAAGCACCATTTTCAACACATTCAGGTTATACTGCATTTCCAGTTTTACTGGTGGAGGAAGACCTCAGACTGAGTAGAACCACTGTTCTTCCACAAGTAACTGGCAAACTTTCTCAAATAAAAGTTTTTGGAGCGAGCTTTACTCAAACCTACAACCTTAACCTTTTTCATAATC